>JANTCA010038838.1:0-20004 GCA_024741275.1 Chironex yamaguchii
AGAAAGAGGAGGTGGAGAAAGAGGAGGTGGAGAAAGAGGAGGTGGAGAAAGAGGAGGTGGAGAAAGAGGAGGTGGAGGAAGAGGAGGTGGAGAAAGAGGAGGTGGAGAAAGAGCAGACGGAGAATAAAAAGATAGAAAGGAGGTGCAGGGGATGGAGGGTGTAGGTGCAGGGGATGGAGGGTGTAGGGGATGGAGGTGAGGGAGGAGGGGATTAAGGTGGAGGACGTGATGGAGGTGGAGAACTTAAGAGGAGGAAAAGAGTTGTGGAGGCGGAGTTTGTGCGGGTAAGGGACGTGGAGGTGACCGAGGCAGGGTTTGAATTGTCAAAAATAGGGTGTTTAGGAATTCTTGCTTAGCAGTTTGATTTTGATTAGGAAATGAAAATTTCGGATAGCAAATTTCAAAATGTCCCGAAAGATTGTTTGCATGAAAAACATGAAAAACATGAAAAAGCAAAGCTTTAAATGAGCCTCGGCCTTTTGTATTAAACACTTGTATCACAACTTCTGCGATTGTCTTACAAGAATGCATCACACTGTGTCACTTTTGCATTGAAATTTGGGATGCGATACAACTCATTTCGACCCCTGGGAGGAGGAGTTGGTTGAGTTGGAGATGGGGGTGGATAATTATACACTATCTGACAATGTCTTACGACCTACTAAGAATGAAACAATCTAAACGATATCAAAGAAAGCAAAGTTTTTATTAAAGTAATGAATCTCTCTTACAGCAAACCACTTTTGCACCCAACAAGACCCCGCCATTCTTACTTTACATCATCCCATGTAATATATTATGCACATTAAGCATATTACTCCAGCATATTAAGCACACCTTTTTCCCAAGACTATAGCACTCAACTCCAATTACTTTATGTCGAGAATACCCGTCTATTAACGCGGTTAGCTGCCGTAATTCTTAAGACTCTTTAGATAAGCACGAGGACATTCCTTATCATAACAGTTGCATATAAATCTGGACTGACATCCAATCAAATACAACCTTAAATCAAATCTTGGTTGAAACCACGCAGTCACTGAGATTCCAACCTCACACTCAACAATCCAACTTATCCTTGTCTCTGCTATAACAGTGTGTTGTCTCGTGATGACAAACATCTGCGGTCAATGGTAAAACAAACCATGCAGTTTTAAGAAACCACAACGAAACAGCACGTTTATTTTCGTCATCCTGTCAGATAAGGAAGGATAGAAAAATTTGGACGTCTTACTAAATCTTGCGTAGAATCGAAACATCCACGTTCAAACGATGTAGCTTCCCTTCAAACTATTTGATCACTGTTTAATTTGGGGAAGGAACAGGCCCGTTGACAGCCAGCCAGGGGACCTGGAACTAGAAACAACACGGGCCATTGTGGGCTTCAAAATTTTATTCGAAATTAAGCTCAATTTTTCCATCTACTGTAATTACGTTGCCCAAGCATAGTCAATAACAACATAAAGCTAAATTTATACTTCCAAAAATACTTTACGAGCTTTCGTGTTTGCAAACCTGTTAATAATATCTTTAAAATCAATTAAATGAAACGCTAAACAATTGCACAAACCTGCCCAACAACTAAGTCCTTACAAGATGTAAACAATGAGCGTCCAATAAGCATCTTGATTAAAATTGTCTGGTATTAGCCCAGAAAGGATTACTCCGGTTAACCCCCCTTCTCGACGATACTGGGTAGGAAACAAGTGGTAAATGGTGCACGTAACTCTACGATAACGGTGCGCCATTTGGATCTATGCATTCAGTTCCACAGCTGATTCCACTTGAGTGTAATGTCAATTCTTTCATCACTACACCATGGTCTACTGACAACAAATGAATAGGCATCTTTCTACTTCGATTATCTTCTCTAGAAGGAAAGGTGTCGCATTTAAGCCACAGAATTGGCTTCCACTACGTCGATAAATTAGAACGAGATGGACAAATACTACTCGACTTCAGACTCCACCCCGACTCTGTTTAAACACTAGGCTATGGACCTGCCAGCGATCCGCAGTGCAATTTTTCCCCTTGCCATTTGTTTATCAAGGTTTTCTATCAACGTAGCTCGACGCGTATACAAGTTTACCTTTCATTGAAGTGACCTTCATTTAAGCGGCCAAATCATACATTTCCACAGCATTAGAGAACAGAGCGTGTATAGTAATCAGATGGCTCGAATCTCAGTTGGGCGAACATCTCCAGAGCCAGGAGACGGATTCGAGGTTCGACTCCCACTGGGGTTAGCACACTTTTCTATTCTCCTTTCCTTTTAGACAGTCGTGTCACAGCTGGTAAATAATCACACTTGTGAATCAGAAGGTCCTGGTTCAAATCCACCTACAGATAGAACACTCTTTCCTAAACGTACAGCTTTCTCAATGTTCCCTCGTGAAGTAACATTGATCTTGTTTCAAAATAAAAAAGGAAGATAAATAGAGGGTTGATAACATCGATCGAGGAAAAGGCAGATTCGCAGCATCGAAGTGGCATCAGCAAACAACAACAACAACAAGTGCTTACCTGAGCACGTAGTTTCTAAGGTGATTTAATAAACAATCTAATCCTGCAGCCCCAAATCCTTGTATCCAACTAAAATGAAAACAGACAAAACCCCAGAAAATTACACTCAATGAACACCAGTAATTGCTTATTTATACAGAAACTATTGCAAAAATATCCTCATATTACTATCTACCAACTAACACAAACATAAACAATAAATGGATGGAAAGATTGGCGCACTGAGTATTGTAATTGGCGCTTATTTCGATTCATCGGTGACGTACGCATCCAGCAGAAAAAGAGGAATCTGGGACTTACAGTTAGATCACGTGAAATGCCCAAGCGTCCTGGTTAAGAACCGTAGGTTATTAAAAAAAACTTCGTAATAATGTGAATATGGGTTTTGCAGTTAATAGCTAAGGAAATGGACAGGCAAACTTGACAACATTTCACTTCATTTTAAGTTTTTTAATTCATGGTAATCCACTCAGTACTATATACACTGTTTTACAGGGAGCCATGCTAAAACAAAATCTAAAAATAACTAAATATGTAATACTATTTACAAAAATCTTAGACAAAAAAAGGAAAGGAAAATGAGATGAGCCATAGTTTGGCTTTTATATGTTCTTCAATAAAAACATCTTTCAATACAACGCAGTCCACTTCACAACATTCCATCTGAAGTTCCTGTTCTCAATAGCTACCTCTAAGGCATCCAGTCCAAGTAGATAGATTATGGGTGGTCATACTGGGCAGTGCAAGGCTTGCTAGAGATAAAATGCATGCTACCTTTTGATAATTAATCACATATCACATTTCAGGGTAAGATCTTATCTCAATTAAAGGACATAAAAGTAAAACAGTTTAATAAACAATCTAAAAAGTGTCTTATTTACTAACCTGATTGGTCTCCCTGTCAATGACACTCGAAGGGATTGCAAGGACTGCAACAGATGCTCATCACTGACGTCACCTCGACGTAACTCATGAATGTAATCTTCTGGAGTGACAAGGCCAGAAGATGACCTCTGCAAAAAGAAAATTATGTGAGACAATAAAATTATTAGCAGTTCCTTCTGACGAATTTCTTCATCGAAAAAGTTCAAACTGACTATCTTTGTACGCAGGAGTTCCCTCAAAATGACGATTTGTCACTTTAAAAGAGAGAAAATTCGGAATCACTTTGAACTTCTTACAGCTCGTTAAGAAACCAAACTCTAGCTTTGCTTTCTGGATTTTAACTCCAATCTCTGGAACTTTCACAGAGATGTTGAACAGATTCCTTACCATAACGCATTTAAATACAGGAGTAATTGCTTGGTAAGGCCAGGTGGAAAACCCATCTACACCAATAAACATGAGAACCAGGCTGATGATAGTTAAAGAAAGAGATATGACTTTAACTAATAAACTATTATTCTGACGTTTCATCTGATATTCACTTCTTCTCAGAAACTACTAGACAAGACACAATTACATCATTATGTAGTATTTGTAGTATTTTAGTACAATGCATTACAAAAGGTAGAAACTAGTAAAAAGATGTAAAATACATTACTAGTTTAATGCTTATCATACCACAGATCCTGATCCCTGGTGAGAAAATCGATGCAACATAGTGATTCAATTTAGCTTATACCCATACATACCTGTGATGCCTGCCTCTTGATGAATCCAATAAGCATGTTCACTTTGACCATGTGGTCCCTATTTCGTATTGGCACACGGTGATTTTCAGACAAGTTCATCTCATCCTATGAAGATGGATGCACAAAATATGGTTAGTACTATACATGGATAAAATGTTGAAAATGGGAGTCATCAAGATTTCCAGAATACTTGAGTTGCACTTAGTAAAATGGTGCAGAAGGAAAAAAGTTGAGACATTAAAACGTGTGCTATTCAAAGCATACACACCAAATTGCATAACATGGTATACTGTACAAGTAAAAGGCTGCGGGTCATGCATATGCATAAGGACCTGAGTTCAAATTCCAGACCACAATTCCATTCCAGTTACAGCTCTTCAAATCCAAAGTCAACCTAGCTGCAAATAAGGTAACGTGCATTGTATTCATAAGCAACATCATATATATGTAACCCAACAAATTTTGGGGTTTTTCAGGCGTTGTTTGTCTTATTTTCTATTTGGCAATATCAAATGCATCATATCATCGTTACAAACACACTGTTACAAAATCCATCATTGATTGGATACCAGTAACAGGGATGCAATAATCTTATGCAATAATCTTAAGATGCCCAACTATGTCTACTCTGATTAACTGTCTGCATTAAAGTGGTCAAGGCAAAATATAAATTGAGAATGATAGTGACCCATTGCTGACGGAATGGAGCAAGATGGGCCAGTGTTTCACATGGTGCACAACCCCAGTGTTCATCTCCTAGATACATTTGCTCCTAAATCTAATGTGCACAATACATTCTAACAAGCACTGCTTGCTAACAGTGTAGGGGCCTGCAAGAGGATCATGCCCCTTATGAGTAAGAAAGGAGCTAACTCCCTGAATGGCATTAGTCTGATTCATCATTATATACCACACAGCTGCTTTTAATACAACTTTGTAAATTACCATGAAAATGCAAATAGGGCAACATCAATTGAATCTATTGCTAACATTCAGTGTGTTATGAGATACTGATTGCAGCATCCTATTACAGTCAGACTGCCCGAGAAAGAATTGTATGAAGAGCTGTAATGTTGAGTCATTCAATACCTGTAGCCAGTGGTGACACATGAGACACAAGAAAAGCTAGAGAGTTAACATCTGAGCGAGGTTGAAGCCACTTTGTAGGGCAAAAGATTCCCATTGTATGCTGTGCACTGTTGGCACCTGCTTGTCTTGAAAATCAAAATGGTGACATCTTGCATTGCTTTTGGTGTTAGAATCAACAAAATGAAAAAAGGAAGAGTTCAGACATTTGTCAGGATGATGTAGAGAGTCAGAACTGTTAGAATTTGATAGAAATTGACATGAAATCAAGCTAAGTTGACAGCCGTGCGGCACAAAAAGTGTTTCTTGTTCCATCAGTTAGTTATCAGCCGTACAATGATGATACAAGTATGATTCCTCCTCAATTTTAGATTAATAGGATTCGTAGTTGAATCAAAAATGTAAATTTATCTGCACTGTTTATAAATTCAGCTATATGTTGTTAACCCTTGTAAAATTTACTAGCAGGGTCGTCTCTGGACTCAGTTGCAAACAACATTTTCAACACCATTCCAATACTGTCCATTATTGATTTTCAAACAAACGATACTCTTTCATGACCATACATAGCAGGGGGGTGATAGGGGCAGCTGCCTCCTCCATGAAACGTTCCTCTATGACCCCCTTGACATGGCATAAATGCACCTGGAGACCAGGGCAGCAGCAGCCCATAACCTTGTCACAATGTGAGATGCGGCACCTCACAACATCAGAAACATGCAGCAGTGACCAATTACAAGCATTTTAAAGGCTAGCAAACACAGTCCCAGCCATAAAAGGAATAGACATTGCTATACCAATTAATTTTTCAGAGATTGCAAATGTGACTACTATCATTATTTTGCTGAAAAAATAATTAAAATTGTGTTTTCTGAGTCAAATTATGAAACTTGTGTAGTTTTCTGGCGACTAATTTACATCCAAATACAATGTGTCATAAAAGCTTTGAGGATATAAAAATGACATGATAATGTACCTTTTAACAATACAAAATCAAGCTTAATGCCACCAGTAATGAAAATGAATCACTTAACAATAAAATCCAGTACCAAGACAAAGTTTACAACCAGCCACAACAGACTTTCAGTCTGCTGACTTGAAATGAAATATTCTTTCCCAAGACAAAAAAAAGTGAACTTTTTTTGTTCCTGCGGCTACCTCACATCTAAATTGGATTTACATTAACCACATTTCCAAATAGTAGATTATAAACATAGCTTTATTAAACCAGTCAGGGCTGGTAACAAAACAGTTAAATGCCAAGCTATAGACTCACAAAATTTACAAATGTAATAAAATCATAATGGTTATTCTCGATTAGATTTGGCAAGACAATAGTTTCATTTTCAACTAACAGGAGTAGTTAATCACACTTCTATATTCTCAACATGTAAGGTTATACACAAAATGAATACGGATGATGATTAAACTTTGTCCTTCTAATATTTCAACTTCGTAAGCAAAAGACATAGCATCCACCAAGATATTCCAAAAACAAGATTTCTAAATAACAGTCTAACAGAAGTGATGCCAAGGCCAAAGTTTAAAGGACTTTAACCCTTTTTCAGAAGTTTACTTCTGTGCTCATAGAAGCAAATCGTATTGTATTAAACTCGTTATTTCTGACTTGGTACAGTCAAGGGCGGTGGGCAGTGCTAATAATGCCAAAACATTATTAGCAGGTTTTTGCCAAAGTAAGGGTAACAAAAAATCACAAAATATAACTTTGAATCTGCCTTATTCATCCTCTATATTAAGATACTTTCTCTTTCCTTGTCTGCTGTGATATTAAAAAATATTTTGGCATCTCAATGCTAGGCACTCACATTCCATCCTTATTGAAATGCTAGCTGTCCATCATCCCAGTCCACACTATTAGTCAACTATAATTGAAACAGGTGAAGTTAGATGAGGAGACAAGATTAGGAGACAAATGGCTAAACAGAAAACCATTGAAACCTGTTACGAAGCTGAAGCTACCTCTGAGGATGAAGTAAGAGAAAAGGAATGTAGGAATGTAGAAAAACGTGAGCAGTTTCAGATGGAGAAATATACCAGGCTTGATACTAAATGTATCAATGCAGGAGCATTATGTATCCCAGACCTGTTGACTAAGGAACAAGCTATTAGCAGATGTTTTTTCTTAAGCAATAATTCTTATAGAGATTGCTGCTGTGACATCATTGACAAGTGTACATTGAGAAAGAGTGTTAAATGGAATAAAGAATGTAGTCTCTGCATCAAGGTTGAAAATGGAACAAGCTAAAAAAAGGCCACCTTGTCATGTTGCAAGTTGAGCATGTCTGTCAAGGTAGCCTATGTTTTATGAAAACAATCAAAGACATTTCGGATGGCTTTGTAGAAAACTACAATTTCATAGATGGAAGACAACAGACAACTGACTATATAAATTTGTAGGATGAAGAACATTGATCAATCATACTTTATCAGTTGCTATGTTTTCATGTTATAAAAGGCTCAAGTATATCCCTTGAGACTGACAAGTACTCTCTAAGCTGAAACACTGTCCACATTTTAGAAAAGTTGTACAAAGACCAGTCATAAAATTCAAATGATCACAGAACTCAAATAAAAGAAAATTTAAACCATCGCATGGCAATCCTAAACATTTTTTCCTGTATTAACAACTGGCTGTTAAAAACATAAAACATGACAGCATATATAACCACTGTACAAAGCCTGGTCTGGTTACTTTGAATTCAAACATGCTCTGTTCTGAGGTAAGGGGAGAGGATTAAGAAAGAAGAACAAAAATCATGCAAAATTCCCAACACGGGTAATTTATATCTAGATAGAGCTAACCAAAGCAGTATGACTATGCTAATAGTTAAGTATTTCAAATGAAATTCACATTCTTCAGATCAGCCTTGTAGGTAACCTTCACAGTGGAATCATTCCGTATTTCAAAAGTATGGCAAAGTTACAAATTTTATTTGTTATAGCTACAGACAATGCTATTAAAGTATTAATAATAAAATAGTATTAGTATTACTATTATAGCGTGTCTAGTAAACGAAAACATGAAAGATGGATGTTTAATACGTTTGATTGCAATGATACTTAGAACTGATAACTTTTCATTTTTTGTTATTGGCCCTTTATTGACTTTTAATGATTCATGGGTTATAATGGTGATGAGTAATGATGACAACAATGAAGTCAAAAATGTTGATTGTAATAAATGGTGACAATACTGCTGCAATAGCATAAAAACCAAAACCAAGAACAAATAAACATACCAGCATTTTCTCAAATTTGGCATTAAAATCATCTGCAGACATTTGTCTGATTGCTTCAATCTCTTCTTCCATGCCATCATCTGAATCTGCATCTTTGGCAGAAGGAATTGGTGGCCGCGTGGCACCATTGGCTGCTTTGCTTTTTTTATCTTTTGATTTCTTTTGAATCCTCATGGATGCAAATCTGTCAAACTGTAAAAAATAATATATAAAAATAAATAACAAAATAAATGAAAAACGAAAAGAATTTAAGTTCTGAAGTTATGGACAAGATTCAATTTGAAACATATTATAAAAAATTGTGGTTACTTAAAAAAGTAATGTGTAGATTTATACTCATAAATACACTAGTCAATTACAATATTTCTGTGTTAGTCTTCTTCAGTTACTTTCCATATACATAATATATACATATATATTACTCAAATAGCCAACACTCATCAATAGTGTACAAAAATTGTGTACCACTCAAAAATACACCATTTTTGATGTTTTGATTTTATCTGCATCACAATACTGATCTTAAATATTTAATTCCAGCTTAAATACATTTGGACACCAATTTCAAGAATAATAACAATCAAATAGCATAAGCAAAAGCAACAATCAACTGAAACAATGTATACTAGATGAACAGAAATAATTACAGTGTTGATTGTTATATAGGGAAAAACAGACTCGTGTTTATTACCATGAGAAATAATAATAAAAACAATAGACACAATGGGACAAAGACACCTGCACTTGTCTACTTATATTCCTGCCTCTCTACCATTAAATCCTCTAGGTCCAAAAGTATCTAACTGGAACTGCCAGAACAGTTCCCTGCACCTATTATCCCTATATAATGTATCTCAAAATCCACTAAGACCCTCTGACAAAAAATGTTCAAAACAAATCTGCCTGTGACACTGCCATACCTCCATTAAACGTCCTGCCAAATGCTTTGTAATTATGAAATCAAATCCTATTCTTTGTATCACTACTACTTTCATATCGTACACTCTAGCATACAAACTATCACAATCTATCCTGTGGTTAATTCTATATTGCTTGCCTGATTCATAACATTCAAAACTACTCCCTTCCTCTACAAACTGACAAATCTGACATCTACTCTTGCCACAGCAAAAACTCCCAACTTCTCTTGAATCCTCTAATTTAGGTAATCTGGCCCTAACTAAGCAATCTTTTAGATTTCTCAACCACCTATATGAAACCAATGGTTCCTCTACAAAGACACCTCTACATTTGTCTAAACTGTTTAATATACTCTGTAGTCTATGAAGGATGTCTCTTACAATGTTAAAAGCTGAATGATACCCTAACACTAATGGAATTCTAACCTTTTCCTCATTTTTACTTTCTTTAACTTCCATCATGTCCTTTTTACCCAAATTCCTAGCTCTGTCTATTTCTTCTAAAATCTGCTTTATTTATATTCCCTCTTCACAAACAAATGTTCTGCTACCCTGCTTTCAAAACAACTATCATCTGAACAAATTGTTCATATGTAATGGATGGTTTAGCTCTCTTTACATGGACTGAATGATAAGATTTCTACCGTAAAAATTGGTGTCTGGGTCTCTGTAAAAAAGAACTGTTTTAAGTTTACTACCTGACTTATTAACTAATATATCAAAAACACTACGTTGAGTAATAGAACTGTCAAAGGTAAAACAATGTTTGGATGACCTTCATTAGATACTTTTGAAACTCTTCTAATCTACTCTTACCGTGTGTCAAAAAAACCCATCATCTAAAGATCTAAACCGAACTAAAGGAATATACTCTAATTTATTCAGAAGTTGCCTCTCTAATCTTGACAAAAACAAATTAGTCTAAGATGATACAAATGTAGTTCCTATAGCTGCACACATTATATATTTATATTTGTTAATAGCTTTCTGTCAATAAATATCAATATATATATCAATGTATATAACAGAATCACAGAAAATGAAAAGACTTTTTTCAATCGTCAGACAGACTATATATAAATAATATACAGAGAGAAGGAGAAAACTACACAACATCATTTTGACATAAAAAACACCTTAAGCAAAAAAGGTGATGCGTAAGGTAAAAAAAGCAAAAATTCATCATTATCTGGGGACTGGAACTTTCCACCTTAAACAAGACAGACAAGCTCACTTCCTACTATATATAATACTCTGAGCTAATACATATTGAGCACTGTAATGGAAAACATCCTGCAATTATCACACAACAATGATCTACACTGCTTGATTGCAAAGACAATGGTTTCTATGAACGATGTCCTAAAAATGTTCCTTTATTACTTTAACAGACACTACTTCTATCAAAAGACATGTATGGATTCAAATCTACTAAGAAACTGATACTGACTGAAAACCTTAAAGATTTTGCAGAAAGTATGCTGAAAATGATACACTCCATAATTTAAAGAGGCTCAACAACCATTTCTCGAACGAACTTGTTAACATCACCAAACATATTACCCTTTTACCCCATTCACTTTTAGCTTAATCATCCAACTGAAATTAAGCAATACATCACTTAAGCAAAATGAAATATATCTATGTTTCTCAAAAGCATATGGTTTGTAAGCTCATGACAATGATGAAAATTATGGACAGTCCCTTAGCATTTCACTGCAACAACTTATTGATTTTCTAGCATTTCTTGTCCAGTTTGACAAAAAATGATAACTCATATTTAACAAATCATTTCATAATATCATTAATACATGACTCCAACCTTTCCTTTGAATTTGTAGGTTATTATGAACATCTACACAAATTACATTGTCACAGTCTTACCTCTCATGATGATGACAAAATAAGGCTGAGGAAAGTTCAACTATTCAAAGAATGGCTTATTGGTTGATTCATATATAATTTTTATACATAATTGGGGAGTACTGGCTGTTTGAGTTAATTGATATATATATACATATACTGATGTTTCAATTTTATTAAATAACAGATGTGTAAATGTTGCAATAGATTAAACAAAGCTTTTAAACTGATTATTCTAAATCATTTTCCCCCTCTCGACGTAGCCTTCCTCTAGAACCTACTGATTTCCTCCAAGGGCTACATGGTATAGTACTCCTAACAAAATTGATTCAGAAAGATATATCGAGGCACAAGTGAGATATAAGACACAAAAGCAAGTGTATACATTTTCAGATAGAGACTGGGCATGCAACTGCTTTATAATTTCTTCCTCTTGCCAATAAGTGACTTGAATACCTACATTTGTTGTCGCAGATCTCACAAGGTTAAGCCCTTTGGACAGGGAATGATGTTATACAATACTGAAGTACTTATAACTCTGCATGTGCACACAAATTGATGGATCTTAAAAACAGGATAAAAATGCTGTTTGTAGATTAAATGCCTAAAACAGAAATTATTGAGTACTTTGATTAAATACAGTTGTTTATAGCCAGATTGGAAGTAATGTAAGTCTTGACATGGTGGCTGTGATTAATCTTATGCCATTATTCACCCAACATTTATATGTAAGTCAGAAAATATGCATCTTACATGTCAAACTTCAATTTGTTTGACAATTTTGCCTTGTCCAAATAGATTCAACTTATGCCAGTTTGACTATACAACTAGGACACTAATCCATAAGTAGTAACCATAATTATATTAGTAACAGTGAAATAGCTAACACGTTTATAAAAGCATAACATTTTTAATTCACTAAAAAGATTGACTTGAAACACAAAGTTCCAAAACTATTTATAATAACAAAACTTGCATGCGTCAAACAAACAATCCGTGTGGTCTATTTAACGGTTGTTGCTACTGAATACTGTGTGATTTACCAAAAACAGGAACTCAAGTGCCAAATGATACTAACTGGTAAAATAACTGATGATCAGTAAACAGGAAATTATATCAATGCAACATCTCCTTTCACAAAAAGCGTTCAGACTTAAATAAACTGGCAAATGTGGTACTGTACTGGAAGACAATATATATATCAAACTTTGTATAATAAAATAATGGAAGAATCGTATAACACATAACACACTGTAGATAGTCAAAGTCAGTTTTTTTCCAACAAGGTAATAATAAAGAAACTCAGAAAACGAGTTTTTGTGCCTATTGCTCATTGAAGAAATCATAAAGATTTCTTCCCTCAAGTTCCATATCTTCGGGAACATCTTCCATGTGGTCAAAAACCCCGACATCTTTGTACGTGCTCTCTACATCTTCCTCAATATCATTTCCAAGTACTTCTGCAGATTACTTGACTTCCATTTTATTGAAATATCAATGGCAGCATCAAGTGCAATAGGTTGGATCAAGGCATCACCACTCCCATCAACGGCTATAACACAGCCTGTTTTTGAAATAATCGATATCAGAATGGATCCTTTTGAGATGCATTCCCTATCCAGTGAGTGAGAAGTATGCAACGCTCAGATGACGTAAATTTCTCAACTCCGTACCACATATCAGCACTATCATCATCATCAAGCCAGTCAAAAAAGGAATGCTCTATCACTGTATTCAATATCTCAGCATAGCCAGCATTGACTGGTTGCCAAAGATCTGTAACATTCTTCAAGCCATACCAAACTACTAAATTTAATGTGGCACAGATTCTTGAAATGCTGGGGTATTTTGACCAGTAAGGTTATCGTAAAGCAAACAAATTAGGATTCTTTTCCAAAAAGTGGCTTTAATGCTCTCAATAAATTACCAAAGTAAAGGTACAAATTTGTTAGAAATTTGTTTTGTATACTTTTGTTGTGAACTCAAAACAGTTACTACAACCAACTGTCAAGTAAATATTTCCTCAGATTTAAACTTTTTTAACTACAAAATAATTTGTGATCTGTGAAAAGAATACAGATGAGCTGATGACACAGTTAGGCCGCTGTGTGCCGATTCCTTGGGTTGAACACAGATTGGTTTGACACTGATGGCTAACACAACAACAACACAGTTAGGTATCATCACAAACAAAATCAGCTTATTTGAAAAAGTGAGTGTCAGAATTTGTATATGCTTGGTATGGGATGAATAGTGAAAATTTACCAAAAAGCAAACTTGAACAATCTTTTTGTGGTACAAAACTTGAAAATCGCCTTGAAAATTTGTGACATTCCACTAAGATCATACTTAAAAGCTTTTTTCGTCTGACACTCCTCAGAGTATGAAACGTCAAAAAGGAAAGTATATGTATATGGCAATAGGTTGCCAAAAAAGCTTTTAAGTATGATTTTAGTGCAATGTCGCAAATTTCCAAGGCAAAAAGCAAACTAGTTACATGCAAATTCTGATTACAATTGTGAGGAAAGAACTAATAGGTTCAATATCAAATATATCTTTGTCCTCTTAAAATAAGCAGTAAGGTTAAATTATATAATCAACTTGTTGTATACTGCCTCATGAAGTTAAATGCTGTTAGTTAATATGGCACATGTATTTTTGATGCAAATATTTTCAAACAACCATCAACATACCAGGACTAGCATGGATCCATATACAAGTAGACAGGCCGAGCTTGCTAATTCAAAGCTTAGTTCAAGGTAGTTATGCTTTGAAATCAACTAAATCATCACTCATATTATCCTCAGACAGACATTTAATGCAACCCAAATTCTCCAAGACTACAGAAATGCTTAAGGAATGAAAAATAAAAGGGAATATAACTTGGCTTTATAACGACTACATCTCAAAACAAGCTGGAGAAAAGGGTTATCTGCAACTCTGAATATCAACAACACATGAAGCCAGAACTACTGATCAAGAACAAGTAGAATAAAAAACTTGAATCCATATGTTTTAGCTCAAGGAAATATTAATTCCGATCAAAACCCGATGGTTGATGAAAACCAAATGTGGCTTCAAATTTAAGCCATTCCACGTCAACAATTAACCACATGTCTTAAAAAACGGATATAAATTTGCTAATTCCCGACTTTCAACAGAAACTGGCAGCTTTGTTGTTATATTCAAGTAGCTTTCTGTCGACGATGTTATTGTGTATGTCAACAAAGTACCGATTATTTATTTCTTGGAAAAGCTTACTTGGATTTTAAGTTGAAAATGAACGAGGACGCGTTCAAGACAACAAAGTCAAATGGAATGTTTTATTTGTACACAATTATTGACTCTTCCAATGTTCAATTGTTCGTCTTCAAAAGAGGGAAATAGCTCGCTTTTAAAACTGTATCAGTATTTGCATGCGCAGTTTGGAGAGTTTACTTACCGAAGTTAAGCAGAACGTTTCATGACAAAGGGATGAAATTACGTTGCCTTAAGCAGAAAAGTTATAATATGCATCTCACTCGAAAACAGCGATCGTATCCCATTTAAACCATGAAATTAATCGCTAACTGACCTTCACAGACGTAAAATAATCAAGTGATCCAAATTATAACGATATTTGTACACAGACATACTTCAACTACTCCTCTCGTCAAGTTCTTAGGGGGTGTGGAGCAACTAATTTAATGATTACAAAAAAAAGCGATCATCAGGATGAACCGGGAAAAATCGCTGTGCTTGATATAATTCTAATTTATTTTTAATATATAAGAAAGTGAAATGATTATTACCCTTAACGACCCATACGCTGTAACGTAGCTATTTCATATTTTTTAAATTGACTTGTGGTTTTTGATTATTGAAACCTATCTGCAACAAAGCATTTTGTAATCAAAGTTTGGTTGCTCCCTCCTAATTATCCGTTTATATCTCGTATATCGAGTAATATAGGCATGGTTTAGATGTAATCCGAGTATACTACTATATATCATATTTTATATTTATCCTAAATGAACTTCCTCGATTTTAAATGTCGATCAAGGCTGGCACAGAAGCAGTGAGACATTAAATTTCAAACTATCAACTTCATTTCATCGTGTTGCTCAAATTTTGCACATACTATAGACTACCAGCACAGTAACTTACACCACTTTCCTCTAAAACATGATAAAACAGTATATCGGTTTTAATACAGCATGCAAAACGTTAGAAATCAATTCAACTGATTTTCAGTGAACATGAAATATTTCTAATATTTCCTTTGACCAAACACACATTCGGTACCCGATAAGAAGAATTTAACACCGTGATAAACCAAAGCTTATTTCAACTTACCAGGCTTGCATGTCGCTCCTTATGATCACCCATCCTTGATATTCAAGCTTAAAAATATGAATACAGCTCCCAAATTCTAACAACAACAAATCCTTCCGATATCTACATCTATACCGAGTATGAGGTTGCGTGGAGATTACTTCAACAAATCGGGCTTATATGATGATAAAACTACATACTATACACCGCAGGTAGGTTTTACATGATTCCAAGCATCACTTAGTTGCAGTGGATTGAGTAAAATACCTTGTTAACCGCGAGAAAGTTGATTTTTGACTGAATTATAAAATAACTCGTGAGTTAGTAATCATTCCACCTTCAACTACATTTTGTGTTGCAGTGAACTTTTCATTTCGACACGTACTACGCATGCGTAATGTTACACTTGATGCATTTCAAATGTCTGCCTGTTGCATGGATATTAATGGCGCTGTAATCAGAAATAATTTAAAAGGATGACAAAACTGTGATTAAAATAGAACTTAGCGCTATTTAATATTGCTGAACTAACGCTAGTCCGCTCGCAGATGCCATTTGATACCTAATTATGAGTTTCTACTCACTTAAATGCACTTATCTCCTCATTAAACTCTCGCTTGGCTCAAGAACGTCAGGCACAAAAATACTTGTTTTTCCTTACACATGTTGACTCGCTACAGTCCTGGTTGCAAATGAGTGCAAATTGTCCAAGGAATTTCGGTCTTTATATTGACTACTCGGCTTAAAACACGTCTGGTTTTTATCCTATAATTTGAATCAGAACATCATGGAAGCCTTGTTATGTAAACAAAAGTTCTATCTTATCTTCACGTAACCAATAGAATACTAGCTCCTCGTGCTGATGAAGCCTTGAGATTATGATAGCAATCTTTTGAAATGCATGTAAGGGCCATTAAATGCATATTCAACAAAACCATAGTTCCAACTGGCTCATAACCTCATTCAGACAACTGCACACAAAATCGTAGATTTAGGTTAAAACTGTTTAATTAAAGTGGTTATTTTACTTTTACGACAACTACACAGACCAGCCAATCCGGGTTCAAAGCCCCAGTGGCTACAATCGTAACAAGGGCCGCACTCTCTACTTTTTTCTGAAACTAGTGCACCCGGCGACAAATGGATGCTTTATAGACACAAAACACATGCTGCCTGTTAAGCGTATACACCAACAGACAAATACCCAATAAGAGAGGTAGACGATCAAGGTTACATGACTTAGAAATAAGACTTTCCTATTCAAGGTCTTGAGCTCAGTAGCAAGGGTGTCAGATTTCCAGTCGTCAGACGCGGGTTCAATCCTCCGATGGCCACAATCACCACTTTCCTTGTGTTCTTTCTACTTGTGGTCGTCTACTTGAAGTCAATGTTTGAGTTCGCAATTACTGATAGATTGTCCCCATAGGAATTTGAATGCACTCCTGACCCTCAGGCCAATAAACCAGCTAATGTCATTACCAAAAACAGTTACAAGCGGATCAAGTGAGTTAGTCAAGTTGAAAAGTATGATACAGTTTCTATTTTGGTTATCTTTCATCCCAAGGAACAAATAATAAATGATAATTATAAGACAGACTTAATGTCTTTGCAAGAAATATAATCCCTAATAACATTTTATTGTGGTTACCGCTAGTTTTGAGCATGTATCGTCAGTACGTCTACCGTTAATACACACTTCACCGTTAATTTTATTCATGGTGAAATGTCACTTAGTTTTATAGGGTTCCAAGTTAATGATTGCTCGACCGAGCACCACTCTTGCGTGTCTTTCTCTCAACCTTGTATCGGTGACAATATACCTTGTGAGCACATACCACTTGTATGAGTATTCGTCCACAAACATTTGTTTGTACGACTAAGAACCTTTAATCCAGGGGTTAAATTCTCCTGGAAAGGCGTCGTTTTTGGAGTTGGGAGGGCTCCCCTGTTTTAAAGGTTAGATGATAATAATTATAACATGACACCTGTTCTTAACATCCGACCACCCTCTCAAAGTTCTTCCTAACCTGACGTGACGGGACTTCACGTAAACACAGAAAAACCTTTCCAAGCGGGTTTACCCGAGAAACACTGGTACTGCACACCCGCCTACATAGGCCAATCTGAAAGAGGTCAGCCGAAACAGGTCTTCAGAAATCTGTCAAAGCCCAACATTTCACTAAGACTTTATCTTATAAAACGGTACAACTATAAATGACCAAGGCAGAATACGTTGAGGACAAAGACCCTGCCTTTAGCAAGGGGAAATTGAGATGCCCTAAGTGTGAACGATTTGCATTACGCCAGTGTTTACCTCGCCAGTGGTATAAGTGTGATGTACGAGGAGCAATGGCTGGAAATTGTCATCTTTCATCAGGCACCAACCGGGTTACAAAGATTATGCAGGTACAAACTCCGCCGGCTAATACTATCCCCTAATGGAGGAAATGACAGCAATTCTCGAGATGCTATCGACTAAGACACCTCGACTATACAGTCTGCGATCCCGAAAAATATTGTGGCCCCATACAAGAAACCTTCAGGCCTACATAAACAAGAACATCGTGCCCTTGTTTCGAACATGGTTATATTTGCTTTAAAACTTCTTGTTATCATAAATCGAGTTTCCGTTCTTATTCGGGGTCTCTCGGGGCGTACTTCATCAAAACCTATCCCTACGCGGACATCGCGCTGGGTTGACACCATTTCCAATTATTTCATCAGAGTCAATATTACATCAAACTTATCACTAGTAACGAGCTTGTTGTCAACTTTTAAAGCACGTTACGGAAAGTTCGATGACGAAACCGGCAGCTGAAAAGTTCAGGGAAAAAGAATCCAAATCAAACTGCTTGGGCTGATAATATACTTATATCATTACCTGCCACCATAACTATGCTCAAGTTGTCATCACAACCTAGCTGAAGGAAACTTTCGCTTTCTTTTCTATCCTGTTTCTTCCCAATTCTCATCTCGTCATCACTTGTCCTCGCCTCCCTTCATTTCCCGTCTCGAGATATAAACTCAGGCACACTATACAACCACATCATCTATATAATATTTTGTGAAAACGCAGTTGTCACCAGGCTCCGAAAATCCTCGATATGGGCTACTGCTTGTTGAAATGAATGCTTCAAGGCATTTAAACCAGAATTTCCGGCAGGGGCAGCCAGTTAAGAGAGGCAAACCACGATCCCTTAACGAAGTAATACCATCCGAAATGTACCACTGACATTACGAATTATGATCTGCGGTTGATAAGGTGCATTACTACATAATCTATAACCTTAAATGACTACTGACGTCCCGCAAAATACAACTAGTGACGGATATGCTTAAAGTAGACCTCTATAACTTCTCCAAGGCAACTGATTCTGTTAACTTGCGTCACTAAGAACTTAAATCTTCACTTACCTTTCGATTGAGCATCGTGTAAATATATAAAAGTCCTCTTTCTATATTTTTATTTGGGATTCTTAGCACATTACGGCACTTTTACCAAGCAGCTACTAACTCGTCTCTTATGATGGGCGCGAAAGAATGCGCCGTGCCGAAAACAAAAGGCTATTTGCACACCTGAACTGGCCTTTTACAAGAACAATTTTAATCCAAACTTGTTACGTCATAATACTCTCATGTGGAACTATTTGTACGAGGACACCAAAACATACATTAAAATATATGCCTGTCAAAATAGTACAGTCAATCAAATACTTGTTCACGGTGTTTCAAGGATAAACAGCACTGAGTTTCCCACCATATGAGGAAACACTACCAGCTTCTCCTTTCTCGCGTTTTTCATCAATACCTGGAAATTGCAAAGCTCGATCTTGGGTTAACGAGTTCGTTATCTAAACAACTTAAAGGGTTACCAAGGCCGACCTCTGTAAATGCTTTATAGTAAGCACTATAAATATATTTTCCTATCCATCTGTATGTTTTCTTTGCTCATGTGGTCCCAGTCCTCCTTCCCTTTATATATCAAATATGTAATTCCTATTTTTCATTCCGAAAAAAAAACATTTACCGCCAAAGTGTTGAGTGGGCGTGATGGGACACGGAAGAGCGCTACTTGGTCCTCGCGTTGCCTCTTATACCAGCTCCAACACAGAAGCAACGGAGGATTCCAAAAAAAATTGGCGCAAAAATATCCGAGCATGATTATCGCTTTGTCGATCGAAAACTAGCGGACGGATCGTTATCGTGCAGCTATTGTGGTAATGCCCACTCTTGACAAATATATAAAAAAGCACTGTGTCTTTTGAGGTATTACAAATATCTGGCACTGATGAAGGCTTACGCCGAAACACAGAAAAAATTAATGAATTTCCCCCTTACCCACCGCTGGGTTTCGTCTCGTGATACCAAGGACTTTGAATGTCCTTCACCAAACCTTTGTGCCGT
>JANTCA010038849.1:2272-20002 GCA_024741275.1 Chironex yamaguchii
TCAGTTATCAGTTATGTTATCTATCAGTTATCAGTTATGTTATCTATCAGTTATCAGTTATGTTATCTATCAGTTATTACTTGCGTTAATGATATGGCGATGGAAGTGACCCTGTCACATCATGGCATGCAAAACGGTGTATCCTCTGCACTGAAATTAACTGCTCATGTTAACAGTATACCAGAGCAAGCACAGCTGCGTATGAATGCATTCTTTCAGGTTTTTGTGTGTCTTGAGTTTTCATGGGGAACTCCGTCCAGTTGTAAATTTTTTCAGTTTAAATGGTTTAAATTCTGGGTATTATTTGTCACTTTTTATAAACATTTACCTCTTACAAGATAGAAATGATGTACGAAAACAAAACCGTAGTCAAGTCTGTTCATTGTTCAGACAATATACGTAACTTTCGAGTTAAATAAGATTTAGGAAACCCAGACTCAAGCCTCAGTCATGCTACTCATTGACGAAATAATAGAGAGCTCTGTCGCTGTAATGCGAACGATTTACATACATCTTGAGAAAAGAAAGCTATTTTGAACAGAATCCAGTACAAAATATGCAAAAGTATAGAAGTAGATATTTCGTGGAACTTTATTCATAATATAATTTTCAATGGTCAGTGATGAATAATATAGTTCCTTCATCAGGTAACTGTGATCTCAAAGTTTGAATTTGTAAAATCACAACAATTTTCAAGCTTTTTATAGTTGACGCTCCATTTATTGTTACTTGTTTCTTAAAACTAAAACTTTGTAACGTACCTGGAGCAGTTGGCGTTAATGTTATTGGTGGTTTTGAAGGGCATGGGTTTGTGTTACAAGGCCTTGCTTGCAATTCATCACTTTCATGTGTAACATTTTTACAATGCCGAACCCGTGTCTGCATTCCATTACATTTTGCAGAGCATTCCGACCATTCACCCCATTGTGTACAAACTAAAAATGTAAATTACGAAATTATAATTTTTACATATTAGATTCTGCATTAAAAGAGGTTTGTGACTATGGAGTTTTTTAAAGAAAGGTTTGTTATTGCCCAGACGAGTTTAAAACCAAACAAATTAGCTTTGTAGCATAGCCTCTTAAGGGAAGAACGACATACAGAATTTTGACGTACAAGATTGAAAGATAATCTACTAGACGTTGTGCCAGTAAGCGATTGAGTGAGTTAATGAGTATTTGCGGGCGCGCTTTTGCGTCTGAGAGGAAGCAAGCAAGAGAGGTGTAACAAAGACCATGTAAAGTTTAAAAATGAAGGCAGAGGTTGCAAGGAAGCTCATAAGAGCAAGGGAGGTGTAACAAAGACCATGTAAAGTTTAAACATGAAGGCAGAGGGTGCAAGGATGCTCATAAGAGCAAAGAAGGTGTAACAAAGACCATGTAAAATTTAAAAATGAAGGCAGAGGTTGCAGGGATGGTCATAAGAGCAAGGGAGGTGTAACAAAGACCATGTAAAATTGAAAAATCAAGGCAGAGGGGGCCAGGATGCTCATAAGAGCAAGAGAGGTGTAACAAAGACCATGTAAAGTTTAAACATGAAGGCAGAGGGTGCAAGGATGCTCATAAGAGAAAGGGAGGTGTAACAAAGACCATGTAAAGTTTAAACATGAAGGCAGAGGGTGCAAGGATGCTCATAAGAGCAAAGAAGGTGTAACAAAGACCATGTAAAATTTAAAAATGAAGGCAGAGGTTGCAAGGATGGTCATAAGAGCAAGGGAGGTGTAACAAAGACCATGTAAAATTGAAAAATCAAGGCAGAGGTTGCAAGGATGCTCATAAGAGCAAGGGAGGTGTAACAAAGACCATGTAAAATTGAGAAATCAAGGCAGAGGGGGCCAGGATGCTCATAAGAGCAAGGGAGGTGTAACAAAGACCATGTAAAATTGAAAAATGAAGGCAGAGGGTGCAAGGATGCTCATAAGAGCAAGGGAGGTGTAACAAAGACCATGTAAAAGTTAAGAATTAAGGCAGAGGTTGCAAGGATGCTCATAAGAGCAAGGGAGGTGTAACAAAGACCATATAAAAGTTAAGAATGAAAACAGAGGGTGCAAGGATGCTCACAAAACCAAAAATTTTTATAAGAGATCAAGTTTTAAAATGATTCTGAATGAGAGCAACAGGAGCAAATGGAATTAGATTAAGCAATACTAAATTTATTATTGATTACGTTCCAATCAGTCAGAGTCTAGGATACGGGCCCGGGGGCACTAGCAACTGTAACATGACCATCCAACAATGTTAGGCTGATATGTATTGATACGTATTGATATTACCGCAGCAGTGGATTAGTGGTAGAGTGCTCACTTTGCGTGCGGAAGGTTTTGGGTTCGAATCCACGACCGTGTCATACCAAATATTTAAAAATGGTACATAATGCTTCCCTGCTTACCACTCAGCACCTACGGGATAGATTATGGAAGTTAAAAAGCAGTGCTACTAGTGGGCACTCCTACTGTAGCTCTCACTGTGCTTGCCCAGCTGCGTAGCCGAAAGGCCAAGGAAATGGAGATCGACGCCACCCTATACCCCAAAATAGTGTACGAAGGACTTTGACTTTTTATGCTATGTAAGCAGACTTGTGCGCCTATCCAAATTCGGCCTTGCCGGAACTATCAAGTTTCGGATAGTTTCTAAAAGGTTCAATCGTCCTGCGTTTGAACTCTTGACTGACTATGATGAAGAGACCTTCGTGTTAAGGAGAATTTGCTATATCTGGGGATATTTTATATCTGGATTAGACTGTAGTATAATCGATAGAAAGATCCCTTCTATGGATGTTAGTGCTTTAAAATAAGTTTAGAGACGAATATAGATCTCATGGATTCAAATGAAATTGTTGCTCTTACCTGGAGGCTGGGGTGTAGTTGATGCTGCTGGTGTTGTTGATGGAGCGCTGGGTGTTGTTGTAGGAATGCTTGGCGTTGTAGTTGGCGATGTAAAAGGGACGGGTGGTTTCGTTGTTGGACATGGAAACTCGTTGCATGGTGCGCTATCAGGCTGCAGTTCTCCATCACATGTTCTCCATCTTTCTTTGATGCCTCCTCCACATGTGACCGAGCATTCTCCAAAAGCGGACCATTCACCGCAATCTATACAAAGAAATTGTGGCAGATTATATAATGAAATACCTTAATTCCACTTTCTGGAACACTGTTAGAAGCAATTTTAAAAGGTAAATGTGGAGATGATATCAAGCATGCATGACAACACAGCATAGCGAATACATTGACATATGTGATGACAGAACGGTCTTTGTGTTGTTATTGATCTAGTGTACCGTTGTGCCCTGACTTCCGGGTTATGATCGTTGTAGTGTTAGATTACCTCACGATTCCATTTGTATTTTGTCTTGGTTGTTGTTTTCTATTTCACTTTTACGTTGATTACCTCACAGTAAACAGTGTTGCATTTGTGTGCATCTTTCTCAATCCGACTAATTGCACTTATCAGTCAATGTTTAAAAGCAACTTTGATATTTATTGCTAGGATTACCATTTTTGCTTGAAACAGGTACTGGTTTATAGATCCGTTGAACCAATCTTTGAAATATAAAGAATATGGAAGGGCCAAAACTGTGGGTAAGAAAGGTCTGCATTAACTCTGAAACATAACCCTACAATGGTATTGTAACATTTAGTAGGGGTCTGCTTAACGAGATTCTAAATACCTCCAGTATATTGGGTGTATAGTTGGTAAAATGAAGGCTTCTTTTATTTTAATGTTATTTGTGTTGATTGTAATCTTACTTGGAACACAAGGTTGTGGATTGCATGTTTTTTCATCGACTTCTACATTTTTGCTGCCATCTATTCTTGCACATTCTCTTGTTCTGAACATTTCACCTCCACCACAGGTAAGTGTACACTCTGACCATCTACTCCAATTTGTACAATTTTCATCTACAAAAGTAAGTTGAATTGCTTAAAAAAAAGGAAATGTGTGATAATACAACAATGTCACACTCCAATTTAGAGTGCCTATTACAAATTTGTCTGCGTAAAAATGAAGTGGCTTGGTACTGTTGCGATTATGTACCCTCGATAATCTGCTGAATGCATTTTGGGGAGGTACAACTGCAGAAAATAGCACAAGAATAGCAGAATGATTGCGGTTATCGTGCACTATTACCATTTAACTGCTACTATCAATCACCGTGTTACCTGTCAGATCTCAAAGAAAAACAAACTGTTCGGTGTCATCATAATTTATTAAATACTACACGAAAAACACAATGCTAATAACAAAATACTATACTAAAACAAAATACTATGCTAAATGCACAAACAAAATAGTATTTTATGCGTAAACGTTTATGGTGTATATTAGAAGAGGATCAAGCCATGCAATGAAAATTTGTTTGGGATTGAAAATCTTTAACACGTGTGTATCTAAGGCTAAAGACTGTTAGTAGTAGCTGTTATCAAGGATAGAAATGATTTGATTATCAATATGTTACGTCAAAGTCCCATATCCGATATTGCATCAGGAAATTAATAATCATAAAGGACATCAACATCAATATGGAGCAGAATCTATTGGGAAATATACTGTGACATTCCAAGAAAGCTTTTACTCCATTGTTTTTCTTCACTGTACCAAAACCATCTGCATACCTCATCTTCCTGTTTATCTTTACCATATGTCCTCTCCGTGAGAATATACCTTTTATTTGAACACATTCCATGTTTTATACAAGTCATTTTCCTTTTTTGATTTCACTTGAGAGTTGACGTTAAGGAGAAACATAAGAATTTATACCACGAATTGTATCTAAAGCTAAAAGGTGGAAACTGACCATAGTTTATTGTAAAATGCTTATTTAACCAAGCTTAAGTTTCAGTGACGTACACATCTTAGAACGAACAATTGAGGTATAAAACAGATTTCTACGGTAATGAAGGCAATACAGAAATATTGAATTATACCTCTAGTGGTTCCCGTGGTTGGAGTGATAAACGGAGTTGTCGTTTGGGGTGTGGAGGGTGTAGAGGGTGTGGTAGGAGGAGTGGAGGGTGTGCTGGGAGAGGTAGAGGGTGTCGTGCTTGGTGTTGTTGCCGGTGTAGTCACTAGAATGCAAGGAAAGAATATAATACATAGACTGATGTATACAAAATCAGATGATGGCTGCGTACACGAGGATAACCAGTCATTTCTCTGTGACGTTATGAAATTACGACGTATTGGTAACTACTTTGATTATTTTGTGTGAAATAATTTGCAAAGAAGAAAAAGTACACAGCTGAAGAGCAGTATGTTGATTACTAAAGTAGATTGTACGTAAGGTGGCTGAAGTGACAGTGTTTATTTTTATTTGCTTCTTCATCTGACATCTTTCAGTCATCATACACAGAATCCTTTCGTAGAAAGGAGAGAAATATCCATGTAAAAGAAAGCTACTATTACTAATATTCAGTAATTCCGTTGAATACTGTACAAATTTGTATCGTGCATTGGTTCATATTTCCAGGAAAAACTCTCTTTTTTATCTCCAAACTCTGACAAGTACCTAGAATTTTCTTCTACGCACATTTTTACTAAATACGGATGCATAGGCAATCAGACTTAAAGTATCTGAGATCTCATATAAACAACCAGGGATTTAATAAACACTAATATTTTATCTCTTCAAGTTAAAGCAATAGTCCTGCATGGGATTTCAGGTGTTTTTTCCTAGAGTGAGTCTCTCATGACCTAGCATATATTACGGGACAGATTGCATGAGTGCCATTGGCATCTGATCTGGTGCAGGTGAATGGGTAATTATTGTGAACCCTTTATTTATCGCTTCTTGCTGTATACCAAGCTGTAGTTATTATGTAATTCCTAACTTGTAGAATTAGGTAGCTAGTAAGCTGCAATGGGGGTACATAATAAATGCAAGACGAAAACTAAAATAAACTGTAAAACCCAGAAAACCAATTCTTCTGAAGAATTGGATCTATATTGTCGTACTTGTTTTTTCAAATTGACCATGAGGATATACAGTTTTGTCACCTCTCTGAGGATGTCAAAAGTGTTTGACAATAATTTCAAAATATAGCGCGCTCTCTCTCTGTGAAAATTATTTAGCCTAGTTATTACCTTCGTTTGTCGACTAGGTTTTTCAATTTGAATATCAATTGTAGCTATATTGCAAGATATAGGTTTCATGAATATTTTCGATGTATTATGTGTATTTTTAAGTCGACATCATACAGTTGTTAACACTTCGGAAATATTTCTTTACAATCAAAGTGAAGATAAGTGCGTAACAATCTACTTCAGCTCGTTTCTTCATTTAATGTATTCCAAATTGTATGATGTAGCATGAATGAACTGGACTTGAATGATGTATCCTTGACTTACCAATTGGACAGGGTCTTGTATTGCATAGCTGTGATTCACTATATGTTTGAGTAATATTTACTCCTTTGTCGTCATAAGTACAATTTCTTTGTCTTCCTTGTCTCCCTCCTCCACACGTAACTGGGCATTCTGTCCACCGACTCCATTCCTCACATACTAAGAAGGAACGATAAGGTATCCAATTGATTGATTGATCGATTGATTGGTTATCTGATTGATTGGTCGATCAATAAATTGATTGGCTAAGGCGTTAAGGAGATAGTAGTTCTAAATACTGTGCGATTAAGTTAAACCAATTGACTTGTCATGCATAATATGCCTTTCTGTATTAAATTTTTATATTATTTTCGAAAAATTAATGTGTGTTTCTTTTAGTAATGTTGTTAGGAGCTTAATTCAAATATCACTTTAGATGCTGGCTACGAAAAAACGTTCCTGTTATTTCTTTAATTTTTTCATTGCAAACTCCCAAAGAGTTACATCTACTGTAGATACTTTGCTTGAGATAATGTCGCACAAATTTGGCAAAGTATGATCCCTCCCCTCGCCCTTTATCACTCTTTGTTACTGCGAAACAACAAAACAAGACGTTTAAACGATGCTTATAGCCTAACAACTTGTCACATACCCATCTTCCCCTATTTGCATGAAATCATATTTGTACAGTCCCCCTAAATGGGAGTTTACTCTAGTACCATTAATGTTACAAAACACTGAATCAGACATTTTTTGGTTAATGCAGCGACCACTGCATTAGATAACTGGAGACATTTTGAGATATTGCATGTGTGAAAGCAGATCATTTGCAGCATACTAGTATTACGGGTGACTTGCAATCCTCCAAATTGCTTGTGAAGTGATTTCCTTAATAGTGACAGGAATTTAAAGAGGCCTTGTTCATGAATCTTAACTTCTTAGCTTTATTAAAGGTTCGAAATAAATTAAAGCGATTGTTGCGTTGAATAATTATTTCATTTGTCACAATAGACGAAAGGCTGTTGTTAGTGCTAATGTCGTTTTCAAATCCTTTTGTCTGGAAATGATAACATAGGATCGTCAGAATATTGTGACAGAGAGGCTGATTTACAGTTTCAGGTAAGATTGAAAATTGACCAATAAGAAACGAACCAACAATTGACCAATAAGAAAAAACGAACCAACAATTGACCAATAAGAAAGAAACGAACCAACAATTGACCAATAAGAAAGAAACGAACCAACAATTGACCGATAAGAAAGAAACGAACCAACAATTGACCAATAAGAAAAAAACGAACCAACAATTGACCAATAAGAAAGAAACAAACCAAAGATTGGGCATAAAAACACAAGACATTATATTAAAGAACGAAACTAACAGAACAAAAGCAAGTAAGAGAAATTGTGAAGAGGCAAGGACTAGGTAGAACGACGCATGACTTCTAATGGTCCAGTTTAATCCATGATGCTGATTTCCTCCAAATGACGCAGATGAAATGTAGATATCATATTCTGATGCACCTACGTCATCATTCTCTTCTTGAAAAAGGCAATAAAGTTAAAAATTTAATATTTTGCTTGTTATCCACTATCCCCATTGCACAAAATTAGTGTGAATCAGCTACATAGTCATGTAGACAAAAAGTTTATGGTTTAGTTATTTTCTTAACCTAGTTTCATAGTTTTATAACGCGATAACCGTTTAAAATTAATACCAGTAACAACTGACACTTACTTGGTGGACATGGATCAGTGTTGCACACCCTGTGCTCATTGTACGCTACCACATTACCATCAGCCAGAGTACAGTTCGTTGAGCGCCATTGCGTTCCCTCTCCACAACTTTTAGTACAAGGTGACCACGAAGACCATTGACTGCAGACTGCAAAAGGGCATAATTGTTAATTGTATACCATACGTCTGCCATATTTTGTAAATTTAAATGTAAACATGTCACCATTTCCATTTATAGTTAGTTTCTGGAATACATTATTGGCGAAAAATTACGTATGACAAAATGTAGGCTTTACGTATTTCTGTTGGAAATTCCAACAACATCTTGACGGTTTATTGAAACAAGAGTACATTCTATCCAAACCTCCTTCATCGTCTCAATGACGTTTAAACACCAAGATTTATCTCTGTTAGATGGTAACGATCAAAGTAGCAAATTACCCAGTTATTGAATTTCGTTGATAGGAAAGTTCGAAATTTATCTGTAGTATCAAACAAATGAATTTCAAAAAAGGGAAAGGAAACAATACTATAGATACCAAAACTTCCAACAGAACATTTTTGGACAATAAAAAAATATTGAACCATCGAAATTTTTCGAAAATGTTTGCGGCTCTGAAATGTTACTAAATGCCATTTTTTGCTTCGAAGGTGCTTTTACTGTCTTTTGAACGCGTGCCAAAAAAATTCTTATATAATTATTTAAGTTGCATCAGACTCTGAAAAGTAATTAACACTTACCGTAAATATGCATTATATATTTGCATATTTATCGTAAGTGTTAATGCATTATATTATGTACCATAAATAGCATAAATATGCACGATAACCTAGTTATCGGCTTGGTTGATTTTTCGAATAAATTAAATAATGAAATGGACGGACGACTAAATGAATTACCTGGGGGACATTCCTCAGTGTTGCAAACCCTGGATTCAAAAAATGGTTTGGTTTCAGTGGATATGCCGTCAGTAAGGGTGCAATTCCTAACCCGCTCTTGCACTCCTCCGCCGCATGATTTGCTGCATTTACTCCAATTAGCCCATTCTTGGCATACTAATAAAAAATATATATATAATATTATAATAGTATATTGACATAATCCAGCGCAACAATAAAACAAGACGTTTAAACGATGCTTATAGCCTAACACAATTCCTATTAGAAATTGCTTCCCAACTAATCAAATTAACCCAGATCATTACTCAGACCATATCGCAGTTAGGCCTTGCGATGATTGCTTGACTGAGTCAAAATCTAATCGCCTCAAGAAGTATCACACGCGTCAAGAAGCTCCTGAGAAAGGTTAACCGGAGCTTTCTAAGAATTCTTGTCTTTCATGCTATCAATTTTATTGGTTTTCTATAAACCTGTTTTTTGAATGAATTCTGTCAACAATTATGATAATGTATCGTGCTTATGGGATATCATTACTGTCTGTTTGGACTGGCAATCTATTTATCAACTTCTTGTCAGTTGTTATACAATAGGTAGGCGTTTGTTTGCATATGTCGTGAAGGAAGAGCTTAAAGAGCTAAGGTACACGCTGGATTAAAATTTGTAATACACCCCTTAAGCCAATGCATATCCGTTCCCTTCTCTTCTTGGAGATAGCATGAAAGGTCCATCCTGTTATCACTAGTGGGACTTTCTTTATCGGTTTATATAAAATAACTAAAAAGAGTCAATTATCTCGTTACCTGGAGGGCAGTCCATAAGATAACATTGCTTTGACTCATAATATGGTATGACCTCTCCATCAGACGTGCAGTTACGGAAGCGTTGTTGGAATCCATGACCACATGTCCTAGAACAGCTTGTCCATGTTGTCCATGAGGAACATTCTAGAACAAATGTTAACTTTTAATGGAAATATTTCACTAAAGACCTTGCTACTTAACAAAGTAGAAAGGTAATATTTGGTTAAGCGAATTAAGACTGGACCATAGATACAGGGTGGGGAACTTCTTCAATAAGGATAAAGGTGGTTTTGCGTACAGATTCAGTTGTAGGTGTCATTACAAAAAAGGGAGATATATATGCTCTTTTGTATGTCGCAGAAAGCAGATTATTATAGAGGAAGCTGAGGATGTCATCTCTTTAAAGTGCTACAAACGGGTGCTGCTGATAATGACATGGCATAAAATAGTAACGCCTTTGTTCAAATGTATGAAACAAGCATATGTATGCATTTATGACTCAATTTTGGTATTAAGGATATTCTGTTGTCAATACTCCTGATCTCTGTTTACTTAAGTCCCAGTAGTGAAGTAGTAGACATAAAAATATAGACGACAGACACTTTGCACATCGAGAGAAGTAAATTGTGCCGGGAAAATGACAGATAGAGGGATATACACCTTAGCTTCGCCTACAGTGGCAGTGTACAGGTATTTGTCCAGAGTTATTTAGCATAGTCAGTAGACAATTGAGAACATTACGGTGTATATTAACATGCGGTTTTGCAAACTACAGAGATAGAAAGGAAAACACGAGGAGAAGTCAAGGTGCTGCTTACCAATAGGACATTCCTTAGTATTACATTGTCTGCTTTCATATTCAAGTTCTGTTCTTCCATTGGTAGTGCAGTTTCTGTAATGATATTGTACGCCACCGCCGCACGTCTTGTCACACTCTGTCCATTCTGTCCAATTCGTACAGACTGCAGAAAGAGAAAAATATGTTTATTTAGTCTCTTCAAATTATTCACTGTTTACTAATTACAGTGAGCTTGCAATGCAGAAGAAACCAGAATTACTTTTGTTAATCCGGTATTTGTATAAGTAAAATTTAGCTTTTGCAAATAACAACTAATTTCAGCTTCGAGCTGGTATTTAGATAACCGAGAAATGTACAGTATAATCTCGTTATAACGTACCTTCGGATTTAACGTACCAAAGTGGCCTGTTCTGGCACAGAGCTCATACAAACCTTAATGATATTGCCCCTGTTTTCGTACTTTCGGTTATAACGTACTCTTTCTCTGATACCTCAAGACAAATTCCTTCGGATACAACGTACTTTGAGAGGTTTTATTTGTTTGTCTCCCTTTGCAAATCCATTTTACGAATCATTGACATCTTGTTTTGAATTTATTTTCCAGTAATAGGTGTAATAAGTAAACAAAAGGGTCGCTTGTTGCCGTCATGTGCTCTAGCTAGCATAGATAGCTTAAGCAGTCGCAAATTTTTTCTGATGTATACCATTTCAAGAGTGACATTCGTCGATGTCATATCCTTTTACCCCGCTTATACCGTACTGTGGACATAACGTACAATCAGCCGTTCCTTGAAGTAACTTATAACAGATCTTTACTATATTGAAAATGTTGAAAATAAATTTGGAATTAAGATACATCTTCCTTTGCTCCTTAATTGCTACTGTTATGGTTCTTTAGTAACTGTTTTATTGATAATGATCAAATAGGCTAATCAAACTCATAAAAATTGACAATATCAACGTGCGGGTTTTCAGGCTAAAGCAAACATGCACTTACCCTTCTTTGGAGGTGTTGGTACTGTCGTTGCTGTTGTTGGATAAGGAGTGGAGGGTGTAACTGTTGTTTGATTCACTGGTGGTCGTGTGGTCACAATTGGTTGAGTAGTGGGTGGCATTGTCCTGGGTGGCAATGTTGGACATGGAGGTTGAGTACAATCTGTAGAACAAGAGAAATAATCAAACTAATTTAAAAACATAATACAATACAAAAACTTAACAAAAGTTGATACAATACATTTATCAACAGAGTATTTGGTTGTACTTACAGCAAAAGTAGAGGACAACACGTTTTCCAATGATTGCGGAGGTCTTCATGAATTAATGACGGTTTTAAAAATGATGTTAGTAGTGGTATAGGAAGTGCACGTCTGTCATAATAGTAATTATGTCGACAATGATAATTATATTATCTCTTAAGATAATTATTTTTGTCAAACTTATTTATTATGATACATACATTTGAGTGTTCACTTTTAGGCAAGTATATCCAAATATCACCTTTATGAATTTTACATATCAAGATGAGCAGAAAAATGTTTGCGATCCTCCCAACTGTACATAATTTTCATAGTTATTTATTATGCGATAAGAAAGGAGAATTTCTTTTGTTGCTTTTACTAGTTTTATGCTAATGCAAGTATCAAACATTATATATGTGTTTCCATGGGTTCACAAGTTACAGCGATATTTGCATAAATCCACTCTCGAAGTAGATCATCACCTGCTTGATAGTTGCCTTCAATACCAAGGGTAGTATTTAGTATAACGATAATGATAATATGTTGATAATGATTATAATAACGATAATGATAACAATGACGACGACGACGACGACGATGATAATATGTTGATAATGATTATAATAACGATAATGATACAATGACGACGACGACGACGACGATGATGATATTTGATGATGATGATGATGATAATGACGATGATGACGATGATGATGATGACAATGATGATGATGACGATGAAGATGATGATAATCGATGATGATGATGATGATGATGATCATAATTGATGATGATGATGATGATGATGATAATTGATGATGATGATAATGACCATGATGGTAACTGATGGTGATGATGATGGTGATGATGATAATGACGATGATGACGATGATGATGATGATGATGATGATGATGATGATGATGACGATGATGATGATGACGATGAAGATGATGATAATTGATGATAATTATTGCTGATGATAATTGATGATGATGATAATTGATGATGATGACGATGATGATGATGACGATGATGATGATGATGATGACGATGAAGATGATGATGATAATTGATGATGATGACGATGATGGTGATGATGATAATGACGATGATGACGATGATGATGATGACGATGATGATGATGATGATGATGAAGATGATCAGATGATCGCATAATGACGACGGTGATACTGTTAATGATAGGATAGTCTGATGATAATTATTATGCTTGCATATTATAATTCATCTAGAAAATCCAACTCATACGTACTTCCGCAAAGCCCCCATAATCCATCTTTATCAAAATTGAGTGTGACTGAACACCAGTGCCCTTGACCTGGCTTGAGAACGCATGCGCCCTGCGGAACACCGTTGTACACAAAAGGTATCTGACAGCATGCACCGTTGCCATTGCCTCCAGTGGATGGAATCTCACAGGTACCAGAATATGCTAAAATATATATATAACAGATAATATAATGATATTTTACCTGAGATATTTGTTACAATTATATTGAAAGGTCGTCAAAGATCCGAAATTGCTATCAAACTAAAATAATATACATATTTTGTAACTAAAAAAAACAAAACACACTGGTTCAAGTTGCTTAACAACCGTTTGACTTCTCCTATAAAACACACTGGTTCAAATTGCTTTACAACCGTTTGACTTTTCCTCGTCAAGCCAAGTACGTAACAAGCCATTTACAATATACTTAAGCAAAAATTTCACAACGGATCGAGTAGGTAACTTGAATTTGAGGACTGTAACAACATCTTTAATGCCCTTCTGTCTATGTAACTCATATTTGTGTGCAAGAATATTTAATCAATTAATATTCTTACTTGGTTTCAATCCTGGTGGTGGGCATTTCTCTAGTTCATTACAAGTGATGTCACCATTATTACAAAAGCATTCTGAGCAGTCATTACTATTCCATGTGTCACCGTGATTGAATACTCCCCCACTGTAATGGCAAACTGTAAGGAAAATATAAACACAATTGATGAAGGCATTACTAAAGTACAGAATCTTTGTCTAGAACTTAACAAGGCAATCGACAACATAATGTAACTAATCGATGTGGCAGACCTCACTCTGAACTATTTTCGGCTCTTGAAGTACAAGACAAAACTATACAAATAGGACAAAGAGATATGCCAAATGTCCTATCATCAACTTATGGGTAATAAAAGCCAAATTGCAAATCAATTTTGATAATTGAAACATCTCAATAACAACCTATGATAGAAATGGGTTTTCCTAGTTGTATTTAGAATGAATGGGATTCGATTCGAAACAGCGACAGCAAATTTGGGTAATTAAAGTCCAGTGATCACTTTTTTTCCAAACCACATGAACTCTGAAGATCTGAAGGCAAAATTGATTCTTTTTTACTTCGGCAACGTACTTAATCGGAACCTTTACTACCCTCGGCAAATTAAGTTTCTTCTTAGTGTTGCTTTGAATTGGCATTTACGATAATTCATTCAGATGGTTATCTTTCAATCCTCACTGTCAGCTTAGGAGGTTCAGTATTTTGTCTTTCATGCCATGCTTTTAATGATCAGGGGTTCGTCTTCCATTTTTCAACGATTTAACAGATAAACTTCCATTGCAGTTTACTACTGCCAGTTAGGACTTAGGTTTTATGAACACTAGTCCCACTAATGCCAACATCGCCTCCCATCATTTCCCTTTCAAATATAAAAGAAGTGGAAACTATAAATATTCGTGCCCCTAATTCCCCTGTGGTGTGGTCCTCGACTGGTGTAGCCCTGTTGCAAATGTTAGGCAATTAATGTTCACTGTCATGGCGCTTGCAGTGATTTTTAATGTAAGATACACAGATCATGATACGTTTTTAAAAAGGAGACGTACCCGCTTTGGGGGGAACAGGAGGAGGGACCGTAAGGATACTTATCGGCGATGTATTCTGCACAGCTCCGCTTTGTGGAGGTTGTAGTAATGCGGGGAGAGGCAAAGGTTGTTGCCCGCTTTGACTCTGTGGAGGAGGTATCTGATTACCCTGTCCTTGTGGTGGACCTGGTGGTACTGCGCCTGGTGGCTGCTGAGGTCCTGGTTGGGGTACTGCGCCTGGTGGCTGCTGAAGACCTGGTTGTGGTGCTGCACCTGGTGGCAACTGAGGACCTGGTTGGGGTACTGCGCCTGGTGGCTTTGGAGGACCTGGTTGGGGTGCTGCTCCTGCTGGCAACTGAGGACCTGGTTGGGGTGCTGCGCCTGCTGGCTGCTGAGGAGTTGGTTGTGATGCTGCTCCTGCTGGCAACTGAGGACCTGGTTGGGGTGCTGCGCCTGGTGGCTGCTGAGGACCTGGTTGAGGTGCTGCGCCAGGTGGCTGCTGAGGACCTGGTTGGGGTACTGCGCTTGGTGGTTGCGGAGGACCAGGTTTGGACAGTGGTGGATTGTTAACGTAGCCTTGTTCACTTTTTGCAGGATAAAATCCCGGGTTCGTCTGGGTACCAGGTTGAGTATTTGGAAGACCAGCACTTGTACCAGTACCTGCTTGTTGTGCGTTTGGTTTCGCCATCGGATAGGACGAACCTGGCGCTGGTTGACTGCTTGCTGGAGGAACACCTGATGGTCCTTGCACTGGTTGTTGTTGTTGTGGAATTGATATAGACTGTGGTGATGGAGGAGCTTTGCCAGCCTGTTGAGGGGTACTACCAGGAGGTGTTTGTATGGACTGAGGTGGTGATATAGCACTTTGTGGTGGTTGTTGTGAAGACTGTGACTGAGGAGTGGTTACAGCTGCAGGAAGTACAGGAGGTAAATATGGTCCTTGTTTTGCCGGTGGTAAAGGTGGAGTACTCATAGGAGGAGGCAAGGGTACACCATGATCTATGGGAAGCTGAGGTGGACTGACAGCCTGTGGTGGTTGCTGTAGTGTTTGCTCTTTACCAAGCTCCTGTTGGTTTTGATTACCTTGTGAAGTAAAAAGAACATGATATTTATCTAAAAGCTTCTTGCTTAAGTAATAGGTTGTTGAGTCGCCCATGTGTCAGTCAGCCATACTGTGTATCTATCTGTATTCTTCAAGAACCCAATCACTACTGTTCATTATAATTAAAATATTTCTTCATGAAATAAACCGAATTTTCTTTTTTCGTTTCGACGTAAATCTTCTTCAAAACTGATTTATCAGTGGTAGATCAATTGTGAAGAAGATATTCGTCGAAACGTCAAATGCAAGTTTTGTTTGTGTAGTAGAGAAGTACATATATAAGTAATATATTTTGGTCAACAGCCAGGACTTAATGGTCTTGTTTGCGAGCTCGGAATCTCATACTTCAGACTGCGAATAAATTAAGCAGCTATGCGTACATTGCATGTCTGTGTATGCAGTTAAAAGACTAAGTCAAACAGATCACTGGTTAATGGTTTATAGCTAGTATTTGTTCCCACATAGGCTGAAACACTAGAAGATCATTAACTTTATAACAATTTTAACGAATTAGTATCCCCTTTGCCAATCAAAAGAGCGTATGTCAATTACTTTCAGTCAAAGATTGGCTTACACGGTGAATAAGTAAGTGTATTTGAAGTGAAGTAGGCGAAGGTACAGAATGTCAGGATGTTATTGTATTATACCTTCTGGGCATGGATTTGTATTGCAAATTTGTTTTTCTATGTATTCATCAGTAACATTTGCATTGGAACAATTTCTCTGTCTTTCTTGCATTCCTCCACCACATGTTAAAGAACATTCTGTCCAACGTGTCCATTCATTGCACTCTAAAGAGGATAGGTACACATGCATTATTAAAGACCATTACTATTAGACCATTCATCTCTCCTGACAAATTATTCTTTCAAGTGAATTTTTTGTTAGCAAAATACGTTTAATTGAATTGGTAAGGAGAGAGAGGTGAATTGTGCAAGTCAACACGAGTAAGACTTAAGGAGGAATGATATCATTTCCCTACTTTCTTCATTGTAAACCTCGCCTTACTTGAGTTGCACTTTGACCGGAAAACTGGAAATCTCACTTTATAAATACCAACACACATGTTCACGAACTATTTTCTTCTGTAGACCATACTTTGAGAAATAAGGAAACCCTATACCGTGTAGAAATGTTAGTTTAAGGGATTTTATTTTGTTTTTATTCATTTTAACTGGATCCATTACACATGTGTCTGGACTCTAGAGAATCTGAGTAATCATGGGGACATGACGAAGAAGTATGCGACTCCAAGGAGTGACTTGAATTACCGAAATTTCATTAGTACACAGAACGGTTTTTGTCGACTTCACAAATTATACCTGTAAAGTATGCAAATTGAAGTAGATCCTTATGTTGCAATATGTAGCCTACAATTACCTGGAATTTGTAACGGCCCTTTTGTTGGCACGGCTGCTGGCCTAAGGCCAACCGATGGCACCGTCTGTGGAATAGGAGCCACTGGTAATTGTTCTGCTTTTGGAGTCTGTGGCGCCTTAGACTGCAACTGAGATTCAAGGACGACGTTACTAGGTAACGAAGGCTCTGGTTTGGCTTGTACATTACCATAATCGGGGTAACTATGGAATAATGAAGTTGATCCGTTGACAGGTTTTCTATTCTTTCCTCCGGAGAAGAGGAAGACGTCTACTGGATAATCGGTGGCAGAGGGAACACCAACTGGTCTGACCTACGAGGAAATATTGACTGATTGTTAGTTGACATTTCAAAATTTGCATTGGTTGAGATCTACGTGGATAGGGAAAGAAGGATGCGAAGGCCAAGGCATGAATGGATGGTTTGATTGATGGATTTATGGTTGGATAAATGGATAGATGGATGGATGGATGGATGGATGGATGGATGAATGGATGGATGGATGAATGGATAGATGGGTAGATAGATAGATAGATAGATTGATAGATAGATAGATAGATAGATAGATAGATAGATAGATAGATAGATAGATAGAT
>JANTCA010038860.1:0-67975 GCA_024741275.1 Chironex yamaguchii
GGAAGATAGAAACGATAAAAACTCCAACTTCCGCGAAGTCGTCATTTTATATTTTATCTATTCCGTCGACTATTTTTTTGTCTACCTTGGTGAGTCTGTACGATGTTTTTCTCACATAAATATAGTTTTATTTTGAACGTCAAGTGATCCTACAGACAAGCCTGTGGACTGTGGACTACCTTTGAAAACTAGAAAAACAAGAAAAACAACAGCGTTTTTGGCCCTTAGTCTAAAGTTTCAGAGCTATTGCCTATACTGCTTCGCCAGTGGAGAACCTGCCAACAGCTCAAAAAGGTGAACCTTTCCAGGTAGCAGGGCTGGACCATGCAGGGCCAATCTATTATTGGAAATGGACAGGCAAGAAGTGAAAACCTACATCCTATTGTACACTTGCTGCTTAAACTTTCAATAGCTACCAAGCCAGATCCTGGAAGACCTGCCTCAAAAAGTTCAAAGCAAACTACAGAATACCACAGGAAATGTATCCAGAGAACTACTCAATGTTAGTGGCTGAAAAATGAAGAAAGATATTATTTTCTTGTGAAACGAGGAATGAGGCAGCAATTCAATTCAAGCAGAGCATCATGGTGGTGTAGTCAGTTCAAACCGATTATACAACTGGTCAAACAATCACTATACCAGACTACTGGGCATTCTCTCTCTGATGGAAACATGACAAGGAAAACTGGAGTCATTGCAAGACCTGGATCATTATTAAACTCATACTTGGATGTGACAATGTTCTTTGAGCTATGAGACCGAGAGCGGGAGGTTCCCAATTATCATGGCATTGGTTTGCTGTAGATTGCTGGGAAAGTCCTGATCACTATCATACGGGCCCGGATTGCTGGTCATTATGAGGCTAATCCCCATGAAGAGCAAGCGGGTTTCCGATACGGCAGAGGTTGCATTGACCAAATTGTTACTCTCTGTCAAATTTTTGAGCGACATATCTGGAACAGGCAGCCTCTCTGCATACTTTTTGTTGATTTTGCAGCAGCCTTTGATTGGGTTCATCACGAATCTGTGTGGGCTGTGCTTATTATCATCGGTATCCTGACGGAGATACTCCATAATGAAACTCTTGCATAAAGGAGGTACATCAGCAATGCGGGTTTATGGTGAGATCTCCAGAGGCTTTGCTGTGGACTCAGGGGGTAAAACATGTTACATTATCTTGCCCTGTTTGTTCAACATCCTTCTTGACTGGGTTCTCGCAAAAGCTGTGCATGGAAGAAAAGAAATCCTAGTCAGCAAAGGTGTCAGAGTGATAGATCTCCGCTATGCTGATGAGCTTGCATATCTCGGAGAAACTGGACAAGACGTGCAGTAATTTATTGACAGCTCAAACTTGGCAGCCAGCAAGGTCAGGTTGTGCATGAATGCCAAAAAGACAAAATTTGTAGCAACAACTGGCCTGAACCAACATCTGAATGGTGAAGACTCAGAGCAGATAGAGAAGTTTCCATAACTTGTTTCCGTATTCACCTGCAGCTCTTCTTGCTCGGGAGAAATTAATATGCGCATTGCAAAGGTGAACTCCACCTTTAGGCACCTCTGTCTTAGCCTGTTCGCATGCAGGGACATTTCCATCATGACCTAAATGTGAGTTTTCAAACGTTCAACTATGGCTGTCCTGAATGCTGGACTTCCTCAGCAGCCGATTTACCACTGCTGGAAGTCTTCCAGATGCATTGTCTTCATACCATGCTCAGTGTCAGTTTGTTTGATCGCCAGAGAAATGACATCATCCGCCAAAGGTCAAGCGACAAATAGGGGCAGTAATGAGCATGATGGCAAAGTTGGACAAGTTATGAAAGTAAACAAGATTCACCTAAAGCCCAAAATCAAGTTGTTAAATGCAATGGTTAAGAGTATTTTGATGTATGTATGTGAAAGCTAGAGCTTGTTAGAAACAAACAGAATAAGATTGAAGCCTTAGAAACCAAGTGTTGTCTGAGACTGTTGGGTATCACTTTGAGAGGGAAAAGAACTAATGGATTTAAGTGGAATAAGATAATGAATTTTAGGATGGAAAGTCGTCGGGAAACTGTGCAATTGTAATGAAGAAAGAGAAAACTAGGCCATCAAATCAGAAGAGACAGAATAAAAGAGCTAACCAAAGGTTGTTGTGGAAAAACTCGAGGGCATGGTAGGTCACACGGACATGGAATAATGATACAGCATACAAGAAGTGAGCTGGCAAACAAAAGATAGGAATGAATGAAGAAATACAGTCAACGGTCCCGATAATGATGATGACTCACTCAGGAAGAGACTTTTGTGGGGTATTTGCAGGTTTTACCTTTGTCAACCTACAGACTGGGACAGTGTGTGATGGGCCCAGTTGCAGTGGCAGGTCAGGTGTAGGTTGTGGTAAATGTTAGTCCTCAATTCCAGCAACATTAAAATGCCTGTTCCTATTTCCATATTCCAGATAGACCAGATTTCCATATTTCCAGATAGGCCAGAATATGTCCTTATATGCTCCAAGAAAAATGCCTTGGTGTATCGGCAACAGAAAACCACTAATATCAATGACTTGTTTATATTTTTTAGCATATTGTTGTCAATGTTGGAAACCTTGGGCATGGCAGGAAACTGTTTAATGACATCCTGTATTGCCTGGAAAAGTCAATGAATATGATGACAGCAGAATTCCTCAATTAGCCACTCCCATCAACGTTCCTTCCTTCACATTATTAGGTTGCAACTGGCCACATGCTACACCGGCCAGAGCAACAAATCAAGTAGTATTGCTTGTCGCCAGGAACAAAAATGGGATACCCTCCCCAATACCTATTGCAGATCCTGCTGTTTACACAGAATTTTACTGAAGCCTCATATCATACATTGGCACTACAACTCCTGAAAGCAGTTTCTGATAATTACTCTCCCCAAGTTCTGGAACACTTTGTGGTTTGGCCGCCGATGCCAACTCACCTGGTGGAGGACATTTCCACAGATTCATCAAGAGATCCAATGTCTTCAATCATGTTTTGTCAAATTGAAGGAGGATTTGCCTTTTTACAGATTGTGGACAGTACCTGTGTCATATGCCACCTAACGCTTCATGAGTTCATCGTATGGGCAGTGGCTCAAAATTGAACAGAGCTACCAGTCGAAAAAAAAGATAGTGGAAAAAATGCAGATAAAAGTTCTTGTTTTACACGCCATTTGTGTGATAGCATTGATATTGAAGAAGATCAAAAGACTTTGGCCAAAGAACTATGTGAAGCCTTAAATAATAGAATTTAATTAGTTGTTGAAAAATCACCATCAGTATTCGAATCTTGTTAAGCTTCACTGTGGAAAAGGAGTCAATGAAAAAATTTAATACTTTGTAGATGGGGGTAAGTATGAAGTATATGAAGTGGAAGAATCTAAGCCCATATTGACAACAGTTAGCAAGCTAAAACACTTGAATGAGCGATGAATTTTGATTCAAAAATGCCAAGAATAAAAAGTGCTGTTAAAACAGCCATCTGGAATGGTAAAAGTCCAGCATGGTTCATAATGAAACAAAACAACGTTAATTTACATACTCAAGATGCAAATCTTGAAGAATTTGAAGAAGAAGAAAGCAATACATTAGATTGTCAGCTTAAAGTGGTATTTTCTAATGGAATAATCATAAAACTGTGGTTACAACAACAGTGAATGTATCAATCACTTTACAGCAACAAAGAAATCTGCCACAACGTAAAAAAGCCATCTAGTACTCTTATTGGCACTCTATTGGCTAAGTGAGGGCCTAAAGCAATAGCTGAAAGCTTTTACAGCTCAATGAGATCACAACAATAGTCAGGTGGACAATTGAATGAGACTGGTTCGAAGAATAAAGTTGCAATGGTCCTTGCCTTCACTGCAAAATTGCAAAGATCTTATCAAAGATGGGATAAAAACGTACATTGACGGACATGAGAAATTGTGGCCACACCGACAGGCAGGTTTTTTCCAGTTGAAGTAAAGATTATGTAGTGTCAAAAGTAACTGATCAAATTGATGGTGATAAAGGCTCTTGCCCAATTCCTGTCTGATTGAAAGGTACTCTGGTATAAATAATCCACTTACATATTTCATTAATTTAACTTTTTGTTTCTCTGTGAGGTATGTTTGTACAGGGATGTATTGCCAAATCGTTGAAATTAATCCCATCACCAAACAAGACTCTTAAGGAAATCGCACGTTTTAGTGGTCACAATATAACCATTTGCAGGTTTATACAGAGAAATGTTGACTGCATCCCAGGTTTTTGCCTTTAATGCCACCAATGCTGGTAGAACATCCCTGGAATGGATAAATATGGGAAAGCCCCTGGGTAGCCCTATGATCAAAAGAGTGCCCTTTTCAGGGGTTATCCAGCAGTCTCAAAGCTTGATGTATTCACTTTTGTTTTTCTCACTTGGCAATCACAATTGTAAATTAATATGTTGGCCTCCTCGTACCGCTTTATTTTGCCTGCAATGTCACTTATGGGTTGTAATGTTGATTCTTCTTGAAAAAGTAATAATACAGTACGAAGTCTATCACAGATAGTTTAGAATAAAGACAAATTTGAATGAAGTTAATATCCAAACTTCTATTCAATTGACTGTGTTCAATCCAGTAATAATTATGGTAATACTCATACCCTTCAAATTTTGTTATTTAGAGAGTTATTCTTTAGTTCATTTTAGTTAATTTATGAAATTTCAATTCAGAACTTTGTTGTAGTTCCATACTTACTCCTTAATCCTTTATTATACGATTCATAAAAAGAGGGACACCAGGAATATTTGCCCAGGAACCTGGGTGTGCTGCTGGACCCACCTTTTTTAAGTCCACTCGATTACGGCGTAACATTTTCAAGTGCCAAAAAATGTCCCGCATAAAATCAACATAGAATGCACCCTGGTCCATATTGATGGCCTTGAAACATCGAAATTTCTAGGTTTCTTCGACTGAATAAGTCAGTGGTGGAGTTCCTAAACTTTTTTCAGGAGTTGAATGCTACTTTCTTATAAACCGCTCTGTTATGAAATAAAATATGTAATGTACAGTACAGCCTCTCAAATGTTAATTAATCTCGACTTCATATTCATGGCGACCCAATTACGTCAACGGAAGTTGATGAACGATCACTTTTGTATAATCAGCCTTTGTAGCTGAGATAAGTAAACGATGCGTCCATCTTCATGTCTAGGTAAGTCGAATTCGGGTTTCCCGTGTTCTAAATATGATTCATGAAAATCAAAACGTCCATGGAAGATCGCGTTTAAGAACAACGTAAACTCCTCTGTATCTTCCCAATAACTTGAAAACTGGAATGGCAAGGAACTCACAATTTTAAATCCAATACTCTTGCAGACATCAATTAACTTACCTTCCGGTTCAAAATAAAGTATGTCGTTGGCCTCTTCTAAGCCCAAGTAAGTAGCGAATTTAGAAATGATTGTTGGCATGCGCGTGGCATACTGTAATAATACCACGCCTGAGGCCTTCAGAAGCTGAAAGGTTTGCGACAAAGTTGCCCTTTTTTCTTCGATATCCATCCAATGTACAACAACATTACTAACAACGAGATCAAACTTGCTGCACTCTCTGATTTCTCCCAAGATCTGCGACCCTTTACAGTTTATAAACTTCAAATTGGAATATCCTTTCCATTCGTTTTGAGCGTGTATAATACGTTCTTTGTCGGGATCGATACCAGTCACCGAGCCCTTTTCACCAACAACATTGAGAATTGAAACTGATAGTTTGCCAGTCCCACAACCAATATCAAGAACATGCATGCCTGGTTTAACATGTGGAAGGATGAAATCTTCTCCGTACTGGACTTGATGTCGATTGCTAAGTTCCAAGTATATCTTCACTAGATCCTTGTCAACTTCCATTTCTAACAGCAAAGACTACCTGGCTCTAACTACCAAATAATACATTTTATGCCTGTGATCGCAGGTTACAACTTGATTCTGTACCTTCGCTAAATGTTCTGTCGTTGATAGAAACTGAATTTAAAGTCTGTCGTATTGCACATTAAAATTTTTTGTCCTTTGTTGTACTGATCATATAACGTATCGTTAAACTTCGTCACCTCAACAATACAGAGAACTCTCGGTGCAGTAGTTCCGTTCTAAAACAGGATATTCATGTTTATAAGTAGATGCTAATGCGCGAGACCAAAATTGTAGCTTAAACTTCCTTCAATAATAGAAATAAAACAGGGTTGAAGATGGTCAATTTTTGTTCTTTTAAACGGCAACAGAAAGCTGATATCAAAATATTTCACAGCATTAAAGACACGAGTTACCAACCACTTGGTTTTGGCCCCTTATGCAAAGGACCTTTGAAGTCCTTTACCAAATTTTTGTGTCGGGCTAGCACATGGACGTGCGCAGGAGTGGGGAACCTACGGCCCATGGGACAGAATTCTTGTGGCCCGTAAAACCATCAGATATCATAATTTTTTTTGTTGCAAATATAAATGTCTAACGGTTGCAAATATTTATTGAAACATATATCTTTGTCAAACTTGAGAATCAGGAAGGCTTTTTCAGCTGGATAATCGCTGGCGCATTTCCCTTACCAGAGTCCAGCAAGAACAAATTTTTATAGGAAGCACTGCCTTTGTTAGAAGACAATAGGAATCGCATTTGTCACCATTTGTCACGTTTCTAGTGCTGGTGCACCCGGAAAGTAAGTCACTTTGATTCAGGTATTCTCCAACAGGCTGTGGTGATGATTGATGAATGAGCAACCTACATGAAATGAAAATGACATATTTTTGGGATAATTATCAAAACTTTTCTCGTCACAACAGGAAACGCGACAGATCAGGCCGTTCACTCAAAGTCTGCTACGTCGATTGGTGGATATTCTGTATTTCCTTTCTAGCAAGCATAATAAAAAGACATCATCAGCTTAGAATTAGACTTCATCTGGCAATTTTTGAAAGAAAGAAAATTTGGTGATACTATTTTGTTCGGGAGTTTTTTATTTAAGTGTTGATTGAAAGTTGATAAGAGTGAAAAGGAATGATTGTCAATAAGCTTAAAATTGATACTGAGTGTCATGTGTTCAAGGAAAGCTGGGGGAACAGATTATTAACTCACGCTTAATTCCTTTGTAAAAGGAATAAACAGAATTATCCAAATCGGTTTAGTGTGAACTTGTTAGTGACGCTACAATTTTACCACAATGCTTTTGGTTGAGTGGAAATTAGATTGTTTTGCGAGTGCAGTCCATCATCCCATCATGAGGAGAAACAATTGGCATTAATGGAGTGAAGTATGTCATGTCATCATTGGAAGAACCCATCAGGATCAATAGGAGTGGTGACTGGTGGGGTTTTTCTTTGGTTGGAGGGGGGAGCAAATTTCAGATTTGGGTGTGACCCAATATAGTTACAGGGGCTAGGCCCCTATTTTGCATTAGAGATGTTGCATGAGAACAAAAATGTAACTTCTAGCTCTGTGTTGCTAAGGAACCTAGTTATTTAGTAAATCTGTATTTAGTAAAACAGAAGTTACGTAAGGAAGGTTACAGCAAATGTCGTATCATAAGAGCAATGCTGGACCGTGAGTTCGCCACAGGTGCACTTTGATTTTGTAGTGGAAACAACAATGTTCTATGTTTGACATGCAGTGATACCATTGCTGTCATAAAGGAGTACAACATAAAGAGACATCAGATGAAGCATCCAAGGCAGTTTGACAGGTATAAAGACCAGGTAAGAAAGGACAAGTATCTAAGCCTGAAAAGATCCAGCCAAACCCAGCAAAGTTTTTTTGCTACGGCCATAAAAGATACAGAGGCATCAGTCACTGAGGGTCCCCTCCCCGACCAAGAAAAGTTTTCAAAATTGGGCTAAAAGGAGTGAAATTTCGCTAAAAAAATGTGAACAAATCCGACTGTCATCGATTTACTCAATTTCCTTTGAAGTCACACTTTGTCACAGACTTGCTTTTTGACAAGAGCTTTTCGTCAGAAATCAATTTATGAAACATGTCCTTGCACGGCAAATATTCGTAGTTGATGAGCACTTGAAGAATTGCTTGCACAGTTGCAACAAGTCAGCAAGTTCATCACTCCACTGATTGTCCATCTGGGAGAAGACTCTTTCGACGACAGCATTTGATGTTGGAATTGCCAGCAAAGAACAGACCAATTTGTTTAACTGTGAAAAATTATTTCTTAAGAAAACCTCAACCCACTTGTGAGCAGTGTCAAGTTTCACAAAGTCCTGATTCTTTTTCTAGACTGATTTTCTCTTTGCAGAGAGTGACTTCATCACGCAGTTGATTGCTCAGCAAAGATGGATTGATCAGTTGTGCAGCACTGCTGACGTTCTCGAAAGTGAAGCTTTCATTGGAACTCAAAGTCATCCAGTGACTCTGAGAGGCAACAGTCTGTTGTTGAAATTCATAACATTTGCAGAGATTGATTGCAGTTTGATAGAAATCCTGGACTTCCTCTAGGAATATTTAAACAGCCTTGACATCTTTGACCTGATTCAGCTTCTACTTTGCAAGAATACCAATGAGCTTTTCCCTGGAACGCTGCTCCAGTTTCATTTTCAAGCATCTCATTGCTTCATCAGCCTCACAGAGTAATTTTGCTTTTCTCGAGAGTCAGTGTGGCACTTTGGAAGATTTCCAGAAAGTTTTGAAGACAAAGGAAGTAAACTTCGACGATTTTGTTGTGGAAAAACTTTCTGAGATGCTTTGGGCGCTGATTTGCTGGAAGTGAAAGAAAGTAATCTTACAAGGCTGGGAAAATCTGCAGTACTCAATTGATGACGACTATCAAACTTAGCCAACGAGTTTTGGAGTGATAAAGAGTTTTCTGAAAAGTGATGTCCAGGAAATCGCAGAATTGTTTGAAAGCCTGCACTGGATCTGTGGAAATGTTGAGCGAGTTTGATGACAATAACATCTTGGTAGAAAGAAAGCATGTTGGTGGCATGACAGGAAGAGTTGTGAGTCACGTGGGGGACAGCTTTGTGGAATCAAGCTGGAAATTGTCTCTCGGATAATGGAGAAAACATTTTCTCCCACTGTTCCGTTCACTCCTCCAGAGTTTGTGTTACAGTTGTCCGCAGCATATGCAACCATGCTTTTGATTTCCAAACCACTTTCTTGAATTGTTCTGAAAATAAAATCAAACAATATTTGAGCCGTTTCTCCAGGTATTTCTGCCAATTTAAGAAGCTTCATTTATATTCCACTCTGGGGGTCGAAATACCGAATCATCAGAGGAATCATATTTGTGATTTGAGGTGTCAGTGAGTCAAGAAAGCAGAAACTGTTCTTCTTTAAGAAAAGTCTTCCATAGAATGAGACGCAAGCACTCCAACCAGTACAAATGGCCTCTGCTTTGGTTCTTCCACTTCCATATTTCATTGCCATCTTGCGATAAGAGAATAGACATGGAACGAGTCTGTTGAGGCAGTCGTTCGAATGGAAGCTCTGGTTATGCTTGATCGTATGATACGACACAGTCCCTTCAGAGGCTACGACTTGCCAATCTGCAGGTGTAGATCAGACAACATGACTCTCCATGCTCCCTGACATGGCTTTCTGCTCCGTGGCATCCATGTGTTGTTTCGAGTTTTCGTGCTGCTTCAAATCACTCTTTCCTCCATGTGAAACAGAGAAGCTCCCTCTGCACAAGTTCCACCACACGTCGTTTTCAGTTTTTCCTGTCTTGAAGAATGGCTTCTCCATGCTTCATTCATCCAAAAATTACATTTTCGCTTTCCCAGTTTTGATCGAAAATGCACACAAATGTGACAAACCTGCAGAAGTTTTCACAGCAAGAATTTGGTACACAACTGCAGACAGACTGAGTGAGTACCAAAGGAGGAATGGAGGTGAGAACTCTTTCAGTGTTCTTCACATCATTCAATTACCAGCTACTCATTCATTCAATTGAAGGATTCTTTTTTTAAAAGGATTGTGCCGATTTTCCGAACATTTGGCTACGAATTCCCACTGCAGTCAAACTGAAATTCTGATAAAAGGGACAAGGATGCGACATTTTAGCGGATTCCAGAAAATGGAACAAATATGGGACTATGGGACGTCCCATATTGACCCTCCATAAAACGGGACAATCCCGGAAAATACTGGATGGTTGGTCGCCCTACATTAGAGCTGAAATTGACAAACTTGTTAACTGAAAACAATACAAGATATCTCATTAGAAATGCCGAGATACAAGACTAAACAATTAGCTTTTAGCACAACCATTCTTCATTGCCATACCTTCATTAATTTCCAAGTTCTGTTTAGTTTAGTTTAGCATGGTTTGGCTACATTGAACCAAAACCACATTATACATTCTAATTGCTCCAAATGTATCGTTGTTATTCATCATTATCACTCTCGTTTTGCTTATTACCTTTGGCACAGTTGAAGAAAATTTTTTAAGGATCTGGCCCACTCTCTTGAAAGGTTGCCGACCCGCGGAAGTGAATGTTGGCTTTTCAGCCTGAGGATTGGAAGTTAAAACACCCTCAGCTCCCACTTTGCAACTATTGTGGTTATCCTCCACTCTTGACCAACTTGTCTGTGTTTGATTCAGCAAGCATTTCGTCAAGTGTCCATTCTTCACATTTTGGATGACCTCTAATAATATCTATTCGGACAATTTCTCGTATCCTTTGCATAACAACTGGCACAAAAATCGAGAATTAGGCTTCATTGTCGACTTTTACAGCCCCCAACTCTCGATAATGAGTTTCAAAGTAATCATACAATTCTCATAAATAAGTCACTTGCTTTTCATGGCCAAGGACGTGCCACCGAATATCTCTGTCCAGAAAACCTAATTCCATCTAAAAGATCCTTGTATACAGAAGCCCCCTCTCTTATCCCTAATGTCTCTAAATCTCTTAACTTCCTCACTTCGGCCCCCACATCTGGAGTTGAGCTAATCTCATTATGTTGATTGTTTTATCGTAGAAGGCTACATTAAAGAAGTAGACTGGAGCTTTAAGGGACCAGAAAGGACCCACCCTAGCTTCGCATTGCTCTCCTTGCTCCCCTCTTATCGCTTCCTCCTCCTGAACTGACCAGATATAGCCTGAGCAAATTTTCACGGCTCTCTTGTGCCTTAAAGACGCCAGAAAAGTACATTCTTCTCAGGTGGCTACAAACCGTCTTGACAACTCTAGGGTCTTCATTCGTAACCTCAGATTTCTTGTCAAAAACATATGTCTGAAATGGTAACTGATATCGTCCTCTCAGGGCAGTTATAGTAAGCTCTACAACATCTTTCTCTCTTTCACCTGCTGCCAGGGATTCAAAGTGCAGGCAGCTCCTTGTGCAGTCTGGAAAACAGTCCTACCTTTACAAGCTAAAGAGCATACAGAATTTGTGAAATTGACTTGGTCATGATCAAAAACACTTTGAGTGGTTTCCAAAGATGATGTAACATCATCACAAATAGATATGTGATGTCCCTTATTACACATATTTCACCTAGCCTTTGACCGACAATGAAATGACCTGTGACCCTTATTCAAACAAATAAAACATCTACCATACTTTGTCAGGATATTTGTTCACTCTGAATCTTTACGTTTTTGAGACATAATACGCAATATTTTTCCTCCCACTTTTACTTGAAGCTACAAGTGAGGATGCCTTTGATGGCTGGGGCTTTCCTATTACTCTTAATCTCATTTCTTCACCTTTGATGGCAAAGAATGAAGCTTAATTGCCTCAAATTGCAGCCTCTGTCTTTAATTCAGCAAGTATTTTATCCAACTGCTCATTCATTAAATTTTGGTTGACCTCTAATCATGCCTATTCTGACAGTTTCTGGTATCCTTTACATAATAACTGCCACAACAACTGAAGAGTAGGCAATATTGTCTACTTGTAAGGCCTCCAACCTTTGATAATGAGTCTCAATGTAATCACACAATTCTTGTACACAAATCAGTTGACTTTTTATGGCCAAAATATGGCCAAAAGCTCAGTTATAAGTGCCCTCTTCATCAAGAATGGCTTGGTAAATCCTTGCCTCCAGAGTTCAATAGCCATGTGATGATTCTCTGCTGTTAACTCAAAACCCTTAATGACTTTTGTGGCTGGTTTTGCTACATAATGTTTTAAATAACAAAAGCTATCTACCATATTAAGCTCCCTATTCTCACGAACAGCAATACAAAGCTATCCCAAATTCTTGCCAGTCTTGCTGGCCAGAAAACGTCCCGAGTTCGAGTTGGGACAGAATGGTTTAAATCGTTTGCCATGACTTTCTTCTGTAACAAGCCGTTAATGGTAGCAACAGCAAATTCAACTTTTTGTTTAAAGTCTTTAATTTCTTCTGTGCCTTCTTGACAGTCGTTTCTGCAACCATTTCAATGCGTTCTTCATCTAGATTTTCGACTTTTGGCATAGATTCTGTCAGCTGCTTTTCACTGGCTCTTTGTCTTGCCTTATTTCAGTACTTGCATAGGTCTTGTCTATCGGCCTGGTCAGGCTGCCACGATATTCTCTGCGAGTCTTTCTCTTCTTTATTACAAATTCCATCACAAAATGCTCTTCTAACGTTAATATCCGTCGGCTCCTGTGGACCAAACATTGTAGCTTCCTTGAATTTCAAACTTTCTGGCGCTAGTAGGCGAACTATTAAAGCACAAAAGACTTTCAAAGAAAGCAACAATCTTGCAGTTCACTTCTTTCTCCACTTGTCTCTTACCGACTAAATCTCGACGGATAAGTGAAAACTATCACACTTACAGTTAACTAATATTCTTTACAACTAACCAATAAAATTGTTTTTCAGCCAAAGTGACCAATCATCATTTTATCTTTAAATATGTACTAATACTTACAGAGAATCACATTTTACTGCACATGCTCGTCTTTACGCATCTTGACTATATTTTGCAATGCCTCAAGCTTTGTCGTGAGTGCACAATTATTACACTTATGTCTTTTAGGGGGTTAAGCAAACTGTCCCTTATTTTTGACAAGAGTTATTTTTTAAGGACCGGTTGATCTGTGGTGTTTATAAATCGGTTGATATTAAGAAACTATCAAAGAATGTTGCTTTGCGATTCTTTTGTGACAAAATAATAAGCAAATGGTGTCCACGAGGGTCCAAATAAATGACTGGAGTCACAGGACACTGGGACATTGACACAGGTACAGTGTCATATGCGAACACACCTCGAGAAGAATACTTGACAATATTGTCCTTTGCTAAGGAATGCTGTAGATAATTGGTATTCATACTGTTGTAATTATAGTCAAGCAATTTCGTTTTGATGTTCTCCACTATCCAAAGCGAGACATATTCAGCATGCAGAAATGTATTGATAGCTTTTGGTAAAGGTTTTCTGAAATTCAACCAATCATAGATTTCCCATTTGCTTTATGGACACGTGAACGCTATCATTGCTCAAATCCAGACAAAGGTCCACAGCAAAGACAGAATATCCATTTGCAAAAACTTTCCATGTGACATCCATTTCAGTGCTCAGATGCAACTGAACCAGGCCAGAAAATAGACTTATATACCTTTTTCTTTAACTATCCATAACTATCCAAACCAACAATCCAAACAAGTTTCCCATAAGTTGTGTGCTGATTGTTAGTTAGGTCCTTTCGACAAAAGTAACAACGTTTCACTTGTGTGAGGACTGCATTTCCTTCCAATCAACCAATTCTTACCAAAAACTAACTTGCTTTACAAACTTTATAGTCTTTTATACAATTACAATAATGCTACTTTTTACATATCAAGATGCTTTTCAAACAATAATTTAAATTCCTTACCCACGCGCTAAATACTGTATCATTTATTCTTATGAAATCAAGTACTACACACCTAAAATGCGTCTTTTTATTGCATCACAGATTCCATATATGATTACTACATATACTTTATCATATTGCAACATACATAATATTACTATGCCTATATACATTCCAAAGAATCTTGATCATGGTCACATCACTCACGGGGTTCCTATGCAACACCCATTTCAGTGTTCAGATGCAACTAACCCAGGCCAGAATAGAGAGTTATACTCTGACAGTTATTACTGCTTTTCACAGTAGAAACTCGAAAGATAAGGATTTGTTAAACAGGGATGCACTTTTCTGTAAATATCATATCAACCAAGATAAGAGTTATGAAGTTTAATGGACTTTTCTTGTAAGGGCTACTCTGAGCTGCATTTTCGTTAAGCTCACCAACTCATATTTGAGAAGCGGAAAAAGGAATGAATTGTATAAATTAGGTGCCAAACGTCAAAGTGGTAGGAAAAGGGTGATCGGATACTTAACTGTGGTACAAGAAGGACTGTGTTAATAACATGATATATGTGATCGTCTACTTATGTACATAGTACCTCAATACACAAGAGTGCTTTAATATATTTGTCAAGAGTAAAGCATTACCACAATAGCTACACTAAGTGGGAGCCGACTGGGCTCAAACTTGCAATCCTCAGACTCAGATGTCAACACTCAATCTACCTTGCCATCACTGCACAAAGATTAGGTGAAGGTCGCTGTAAGACCTTGGTATCATGAGACGAGACTCAGTAGTGGGTCAGGTGAAATTTTTCTGTGTGTCGGCTTCAGCTTTCATCATTGTCAGATATATGTAGTATCTCAGCAAATAAATAAAAGATTTCACTTAGAGTATCTCTCTGTCATTTCAACATTGACTGTGGAAGGATTTCTTGACAGTGCTTTATTGAGGAACCAAGGATGTCTTGAAAGAAATGTCGTCGACTCGTCTGTCAGCAGTGTGGACAGATGTTTGCTTACTATTACCAAATTAAGATATAAGGTCTTGCTTAACCAAAGAAAAGCTGTTTTCTTTCTTATTTCGTTAGAAAGGATTTGTAAGACACAGAGAGTGCATACATCACTGACTAAAATCGAGACACGGTTGATAGACGAGACCATGTCTCAATCCATTTCAAAGAAAGATGGCAGCATCAATGAAATGTTTCAGTAACTCCCTCCATTTGTGTGTGTTACAGCAACTAAGTACAGGACAATCTGTGAAGTGGTTTTTTTATATCTACATTTTTCTAAATATTACAACATAGCTACTAATACACTACTTACAATATACTTTACAATACTACAAGAACAGGGCCACGGGGAGCAATAGCAATGTCTACCCCGTGGCCTTAGAAAATTTAAAGAATTAAAGCTACATTAAGCTACTATAAAAAATAGATAACATTTATATTACGAGGTGGGGGCATGGTGGTCACATGGCTTATTACAGAGTTATTAAATTTCTAATCAAAATGACCAGGTTTATGGACAGCAGTATATCCTTATTGAGATCATTGGGAAAGTTTTAATCACCATACAATAAAATGTGCATTAACAATTCGTTTGAAAGATTGGTATATCCACATGGTCGTAGTAAACCGAAGACTCCAATAAGAAGATCTCTACGTTGTACTTCAAAAGAGGAGCAAAGCAACAAAACGTGCTCCGTATCCTCAATTCCATCGTTGGTAGGGCACAATAGGTTAATAGTATATCTGAAATTGTGTTTGAACGTGTGAAGATTCAGTTTATTTTGATCAACCCTAAGTTGGGTAAGATGCGAAAGTCCTATTGGATCATGTATCTGAAGACAGATTTTTGCAGGGGGTTGATTTTGGATACTAGCCTTACTATGCTGTAATTGAAGGAGCAAGTCTTATTTCTGGATCAAGCTTATTCCATTCAGATAAGCAGTCAGGATAAAAGGTGGATTGAAATTTTTCTGTCCTTGTCCTTATTCGCCCGATGGTATCCTGCTTGCGGAGAGAGTATCGAGACTGGTGCAGTAGTGGTATCGGATATCTGGTATATGCAGGAGTCTGATCATTTAGGAACTTATAGAATAAGGTAAGACGTCTGATCCACCTACGGAAGCTTAGCGATTCCCAGCCAAGATCTGCATACAACTTTTCTCTTGACGTACCCTTCCATGTTCCCGATACGGCTAGAGTAGCAGAATATTGAACAGACTCTAACTTCTCCATCACGTTTGGCAAGGTTGTGTTTCCACTAAATTCACACACTTTCTTAGGGATATGCCATCCCCGTAGTCCAGGTGGGGTCGAACATAGAGCTTATATATTTCGTTTAGTATATATCTGGGGAGATATTTCGAGAGATTTTTCAGCAGACCGATACTCTTGCGTGATTTCGTAATGGTAGCTTTAATATGAGCAGAAAAAGATAATTTTGAATCAAGAATTAGCCCTATGTTTTTATGCTCACCTACTTGCTTAACAGGCGTTTCGTTAAAAAGTACCACTGGGTGGTCAACTTTGTTTCTTTTCCTAGAAAAAATTATTTCAACAGCTTGCTTGTGGATCAGGATTAAACGACATTTGCCAGTCATACGCCCACTGTTTTATCAACTCTCAAGTCATGGTTTATATTGTTGGCAGCCGTATTGGGGTTTTGGACAACTTCAAATAACGACGTATCATCAGCAAAGAGTTTAACATTACACTTCAAGTTCTCAGTTAGATAATTTATGTTGACAAGAAAAAATAAGGGTCCCAAAATAGAACCCTGTGGTACCGCAGCTGCAGTACTACCCCAGATAGAACATTTGCTGTTCAGAACAGTTCGCTGTTTACGATTCTTCAAAAAAACTTTAAATATGAGAAGTGATTTATTTCGTTATCAGTCGAGTTTTATCAAGTAAAGGATTCAAACAACAAGACAGACCAGCCAGTCACCTTGAAAATCAATGGAATCTGTCTGTCTCTCATTAGGAATTAGAGTTTGAGATGAAGAAGTTTCAAGAGACCCAGGCTGGTCACTGACAGATTAAGGGGGCTGACTGGGCTGAAAACAAAGGCTCCCAATACATTGTTTATTAAATCAATGCAAACTCGTTTGTATTTAAAAAATTTTTCTAAGATAGACCAAAGAAGATGAAAGGAATTAGGAGGGGAGCGGGAATAAATGATTGTAAGCAGTGCAATCAAGCATCATACTAACATACTCCAAACTATTATGACTCATTTGTTGTTAAACAAATCCCTAAACATTTAACTATCTGTAAAGAGATTATTAATCTTATGAGTCAGAATGTTTGATCGTTTATGATTTACCAACTTCGAACCATGTTTTGCATAAAAAGGTTCTGATACATCGTTGCTTTTACAATTCATACTTCGAAGAAAGTCAGACGAAAAAGGCTTTTAAGTAGGATTTTAGCGCAATGTCGCTAATTTTCAGAGTAACTTGATATCTGTCTGATCCATTCACATCATGTCCTGTCACCTTTCACTTCCCTTTGTTAACATTGGCAACTACCTTCTGCTGTCATGCCCTAGATGGTATCAACCATATTGTATTTCTGTTGCTGGATTTCATGCCTTGATACAATTCCTTTATCCTAAAACCTTTTGAATTCTCCACACTACCATAGTCACATATTATGTGCAACACAAATAAAATACGAGAATTACGGCTTTGCTGTCCTTTGTGGACAAAATGAAATATCCGCGAATTTGCGACATACGAGACCATTGTTATTTATCAAAGTTGATTTTATGTGATATTCCGTCTGGAGACAGCTTTTAAAGTTCGACAAGTACGAGTGCCATCAAAGAATGTAGAAATTTATAATATATTAATTACTAATTAGCATGTTTAACAGAAAAAGTAATTTGAAATGAAACAATTTTATGTTTTAAAGTGAGATATTTCATAATTAAAGTGAGCTGCGTACTAATGATGCTGTTTGTTAATTCGTCATCTCCTGTGCCTTTAAAAGGGTGTACATATATACTGAGTGTTTCTTACCTTAAGTTGACAATGATGGTTTTCAAGTGATATTTTTAGAGAAGGTTCTTAGCATTGGCTGTACACAGGATATTGTCAGTGGGGGATAGGGGTGGGCAGTTTGTGACCACATTTTTTGTAGCGCTTACCACCCAGTTATGCATAAAAAGAACTGATAACTCATGAATTGCATTGTAATAAGTTGTTTACATTGCCTTGAAGTTCATAGATGTTTCACTCACAGAAAACCAGCGAATAACGTCTGTTGCGCACTTCTTCCCTGCTCATCTGATCAGTTCATTTTTTGTAATAACTATTTGTGCAATGTTACTGCAATTTCGAAACTATTATGTGGTACTCTATTACTAAAACCTACGCAACAGCCTTTAATAAACTCACCATTAATTTCTTTGTAAAAGGAATAAACGGAGTTATCTAAATCGGTTGAGCGTGAACTTGTTAGTGACGCTACAATTTTACTACAATGCTTTTGGTTGAGTGGAAATTCGATTGTTTTGCGAGTGAATCCCATCATCCCAACATGAGGAGCACCAATTGGCATTAACAGAGTGGAGTAAGTGATGTCATCATTGGAAGAACCCATCAGGATCAATAGCAGTGGTGGCTGGTGGGGTTTTTAATGGGGGGGATTCAGATTTGGGTGTGACCCAATATAGTTACAGGGGGCACGCCCCTATTTAGTATCAGAGTTGTTACATGGGAACAAAAGTGTAACTTTTAGGCCTGTGTTGCTCAGGAACCTAGGCATTTAGTAAATCTTCGATAACAAATGTTTACTTCATAAAAACAGAAGTTACAAAAGCAAGGTCACGGGAAGTGTCGTAACATAAGAGCAATACTTGACCGTGAGTTCGTCACTGGTGCGCTTTGATTTGACTCAGAATCGACACCATAGAATAGAAAGACCAGAAGCATCACTCTCGTCGGAAAGCTTTGATCTCAGGCAGACAAAATCTGAGATTACATGAGGACGAGGCCACCATTAATCCACCAAGTGTATTGCCAGCCACTCGCGAAGGAATGACCACCAACTCTGATAGCAAAGAAAGAAATTTGGAGATCAAAGAGTAGTTCAGATCAATTTGTCAAACATGGCTACTACTAGATTGTAGGTTATTGTAAGGCCTTATAAAACATTTAACCCAGAAGAACGGATATGGATGCAGAGCTCAAAGGTACACGTATGGCAGTGTTGAAAATTTTCTCTGACAAAATCATCATTTCACAGCATCGTAAATGAATACAGTAAGTGGATTCCAAAGCCATTCTTTAAGGAAGAAACACCAGTTCGTAAGTCAAAGAGTATAATTTAGGTTAAATCAATGCTAAGTCAACGCCGTAGATCTTCGGGCCAAATTGCATGAAATGCAGTGTGGAGTCGGACTCAGACAACATACTGGAAATGGTTTTTTGTTCGCAAACGAGGAGAAAACCTGCAGGCCTCACCTTTCTTCGTCCAGTGGAGATCTAAAGAAACTAAGATTAGGGTCACTGCCTTTGTCGATTGAACAATTTAAGGCCAAACACCAAGTTTGACATGACTTCCTGTGCTGTTTACTCGATGCCTTGTTTTGATTTTTAAATTTCCCGCTAAAATTATCTGACACCAAGGAGAACCCTTTTTGGTAATGGGGCATGCGTAGTACGACGTACACTTGCTGGGACCACTTAAAAACGTACTGCCCAAAATTTGTCGAGTGAGGCTTCTGGTCTTTCTATTCTGTGTCGACACCTACGTTCAACGTCAACACGAGGCTACACATATCAACGTCAAGCACTTATACCGCTTACATAAGTTAAATTACTAATTAACAATACAGAATTAAGTGAATGATAAACTGTTGACATTAACGTATCAGTAATGTCCGTCTTCATTACTGACAGCAATTAGTTTAATACAGCACCTTCAGGGAGAGGTTATTAGCACTTCACCTTTTATACATCAGCCCTTTACCTTACCACCTGAACTCTAAGAATCACGTTTGCTACAGCTTATTCCCATGTCCGGATAGGAAATTTACTGGCAAATTAGCTCTTTATGAGGGTGGGCTCCTGTTACCTTCTCTCTCCAATGGTATTTTGTCTGTGGTGACGCGGGTTCGAACTCGCGTAACCTCTGACTTGCAAGATCGTCGTCTTACCACCATACCACGGTGGCTCTAAGCTACCCACGAATATTACTTTATCTCGCTGGTGATCTGAATTTTTTTCGTCAGGAGAGAGAGAGATGGCAGACATTGGAGCACCTTCATGAAGAAACATTAAAAAGAAAATAGAAAGATATGTACTGATAAGTTTTAGCTACGTTAGGTTCCATGATAAGAACTATGTTTTACGTTAATAGTAGGGTCGTATAGTATGACCGAACTTCTACTTTTTGGCGCCCCACCTAAACTTTGGCGCCCTTTAAATCTACTAGGGTAACTCGGCTCACTGGCTTCCCCTGCCAGGCCGCCACTGTCGATTTAAATACCACATGTCCAAAGCTAACTACTTACAAATCTTAACGCAACCAAAACTTACAGAACGGCGCTTCCAAGAAAATATTAACGTGACCGAGTCCAATCAAAAATATACAATATATGTGCATAACGAGTTACATTGGTTGAATCTGAGCGAAAATAGCTTTGTATGGTATGTAAAGATGTGTAATGATTGAAATTTGTTATTGTTGTGATGTTTAAAATTTGTCTAAAAATTATGGGTGGAAAGGAAAGAGGTTAAAATTTTCTTTGCTTGCACTTAAACAGTATTGTCTAGTTTCGAAAATAGCATGATAATTGAGAGTAAACGCAGAACACACACAGCCGACAAGAATAGAAAACATTCAAACCTAATAAGTGCATTTTATCATTGATTGACATCTTCCCACAGTTTTAAACTAAATGGATGGTTTGAATATCCCCGTGATTTCAAAAGTCCCTCCCCCAAAATACATTAATTTGGATATTTGGAGGAGGCAACTGCCCCGTTGTCCCTTGCTATGTAGGATATTGGTTGTTAGTGAATGATAACCAATATAGCTGAGTTTTCTAAAAGTGTATGAACAGGAGAGAAAGATGCTTTTCCACAGGCCCGACTAGCAGAACTTCTGCTTTCCAGACACGATGGTCTGATCACTGAGCTACCGAGGCTTTGTTGCCGAGGCGAACTTATGATGTCATGGGTTGATGACGACTGCAAAGGTTGCTGCTAATAGTGAAGAATAGCATAGGTGAAAACGGATATTTGGATCATGCCACCTTTGTAAGTTAAGTGAAACAATTCAGTAGACTTTAGTTCTAAGTTGTGATAATCCAAAAATTCTTATGAAAACATACCCTGTTCTGACACATGAAATGAATGTAAATAATATTGACAAAGCAAGCTATTAAGACATTTCGTCGACAAGAATCCCATGCATGACACTACTGCAAACCCTTGTCATTATGCACAAAGGACCTGCTCCATGCAGAAAATTTGCATCAAAGATCTTGTCACAATTACGTTAACATATTATGACCATCGAACAAGTCTAGAGCGGTAGATGTATTTGGCAATTAGCAACCTATCAGATATTCACATCACCACTGTCGTCTATCAAATTCAATATTACGCGAGGAAACTTTCACATGTAAGCAGAGTATATTGTTTTCTAAACGGTCACCTATTAGGAGAACGGTGAGACGCGATGAAAAATTCAGCTCTGTCTTGCACGATCACAGTTTTATCAACAAGTTTTTCAGCAAATATCCCTCTGAATTTCTTTAAAGCGTTAGCTTGCTGCTCCCTCCTAACTTGCGAGAATTTTTAAAGCTTTCTTGTTTTATTATACATTTAATTTTAAATGGAACCAAGTAGAAGGTGAAGTAAATGCCCAGAAATGACTTGTATAAACAAAACGACGGCCATTAATTCAAAACAAAAATGTTTCCGTTATTCAAACCTATATTCAAAGGAAATTCAAGGTGACAGTCAAGTTGAACAACCGAAACATATTTTGTAAATTAATGACTGTTGTTTTGCTTTGTAATTTCTTTGTTTAATTTATTAAAGGCATCATGTAAGGAGGGACAAGCTATGACGTCCTCAATGTAAGTAAAGGAAAATAAGTTTAAAAGCCAATGTTCCTACGTGATATAACATTGAGTGAAACTTTATGTAGAACTTGCTTCGCAGTTTGTATAAGCGAGTCATGACTCAGTGTAGCCAAAAGACATAAAAATTTGAGGATTGCGGCTAAACTTTGAGGAAAGCTCCGATGTTCCAAGTGAAAGAAATTAAGAGATTTTGTTACATCGAGAGAGAGGACCCGGATCGCACTGTGCAGCTCAGCTATTGACTATATACAGATCCTCCACTAAGGCAGAAGGCCTATTACACTTAAGGCAATAAATGTTCATAAATATGAAAACACGACAGTAGTCAGAAACGGTGGCAGAGGGGGTGAAATCCCCGTCTCAAGACTACACTGTCGTGATTATCAGAGGAAGAAACAGTAGGCGTAAATTTATCAGCATCGAAAAGAGAATACAAGACCGTAATGCTCCAGAATAAAAAGTAGGAAGCCATATTGAAAAGTGTAACGGCCATACCAAGCTACATGCTCTCCAGGATATGTGGCTCCCATCAACCAATTTGTAACTACTGCGCATGTGCGGAAGGTAGGTCATCAGTTGTGCAATTTATGATATTCATAACTAATTACAAGGAGTCCTGTTACGCGCGCGCGCACGCACACACACAACATGAAACCTAGGCCTTTTGGGTGCTCATTACAAACCACTATCACAACTTCACAAAACCAGAAATGGGGATCTAGTCTGTGTGTTTAAAAACATACTTTGAAGCTTTTCACTCTTCAGAGCGTAAATCGTCAGGAAGGAAAGTATGGATATTTGGCAAACTATTTATAAAAACGCGGATCGAAACTAGCATATCATAAACAAGAAGCAAAAAAGACAAAGACAAAATGATAACACGTATAAATACAATATTATAGAAGTTTTGAAGCCCAGAAGCCTAACGGGGTAATGGCAAAAGCTTGCTCGTAAAAATCTAGGAACGCCTGAATCAACTGACTATATCCTCTTTCACAAACCAAAACAGACCTGTGGCGAACTCACGGTAAGTATTGTTCTTACGATACGACATTTGCTGTAACCTTGATTTCCTTACTTCTGTTTTTATAAAGTAAACATTTATATCGCAGATTTACTAAATGCCTAGGTTCCTGAGTAACACAGACCTAAAAGTTACATTTTTGTTCTCATGTAACATCTCCAACACGAAATAAGGGCGTGGCGCCTGTAACTATATTGGGTCACACCCAAACCTGAAATTTCTTTTACAAAGGACTTAACAATGAGTTAAAAAGGTACAACACTTAAAGCCCCGTATAAAACGCTCTAAAGATGTCACTGAACACCGCTCAACATTTGCAGAGAGCTAATGTTGAGAGCGTCTATGTTGAGCAGTGTTCAGCGATTATGAGTCAATTCAAACATGTTCAGTGGTCGACTGAACATTTCTGTCGACATGGGTGTTGTTGCGGAGGCGTTTAAGCGTTTTAACACTCCATTCAACTATGTTTAGTCGGCGCACGCGTATTGGATCTTCGAAAGCCGAAAGTTCTGAAGTTCAGTCAAATTGTTGAGAGCGTTAACACCACCACTACTGACCATCACTAAGCGTCACAAATAACTCGCTCTACAAATGCTGGGTGATGTTCATTGCAACGTTGAGAGCATTTTAATTGGGCTTAACTCCACATAACCAACACCTCGCATAAAAAGACCTGCATTCTGCCAAGAATTAACTAGAATTCTTCAAGTCCTCACGATATCACTGAAGAATACTCCGAGCTTCAAACCGAGAAACAAAGAAAACATAAGGTTTGAAATGATAAAACTTTACTCTTTATTTATGTTACAGATATTGAACTGATCCCATCAAATTAATGGTCTACTACACCACATTAAACAAACCAATTCTATCAAGAGGCTGCAAATACGTACACGTATATTACACTACTACTATGATGCCCATCGTGTTTATTCTAAAGCAGCATCAAAATAGGATACCACTACAGTCACTTTAGGACATCAAAATTACTTTGAACCATTTACATGCCGGAAGCCAAGGGGCCTTACGACTAACAATGAGTAGGATCTCGGATCCTAAAACTGAAACACCTTGAATTCCTGGAATTTGGGCTACTGACGGACGTCGGCTATGACAATGAAGAAAAATAATTTTTACTTGCTTTACGAAGGCGATCGTCATGGAAAAACTACAAGACAGGAACGGAGATACCACGCAGCATCAGAAAAACTTAAAAAATTACGTAACTTATTTACAATCTACTCAAATACATGCTCCTCTCTTCCTACCATGTGGGATCTCCAACATCACAGGTATGACTACAACGGAGCTAGAACAATGTTCTATCAGAAAATATTAAGTAACCTTCAGTAACTACACCCCGGAGGAGTGACGCGACCTGGAAATTAAATACATGCTACTGTCTTCGAATAGCTGTACATTTTCAGTCTATAAAAATAAATTGGCTATTTCATATTTTTGTTACATAATAAGACGTTTACCAAGGCGAATTGTTATTGTTTCAACACCCATAAGTATAACTGAATTATCAGTTTGCAAGTTTACAATAATCTGCTTAGTTATAATTATTCACCCACATTTTACTAATTATATATGCAAGGCAAATGCATATCGATGACGACAAGGTTGCTACTGTAACCAATGTATTCTGGATGGGAGAAATTAGCGAAGGGCACTATTCTATACACTTTCTCATGATGAAGATATGCAAACAGTGCTAGTGTGCACAAGAGTCGAGATGTATCAGTAGTCAAAAGCAGGTTATATATTTCATAAATTGTACTTCCAAATCAAACCAGGGTAACGCATCTATTTGAAGAAATGTTACACGTCAAGTGGGAGGATAGAGTCTCTGAATATATTTCTGTGGTGGATGAAAGAGAACAGCTAGAAGGAAGAGGTAGCCCAGTCTCAGGATACTCTACTAGTACTCCAAGTTGCATTTAACAGGGTGGATATAAGAAATGCAGTCCAGTCAAATATCATTGCTAATATGAAATTGGACGGTCAAATAAGCTCGACGTGAGGTTATCAGTGGGAGTTGCATGATTAATGCCTTGATACAAATGAACGATATAGTAAAATATGCTATTAGCGAGAGAAGTAAGATTGGAAGAGCATGAAACAAAAGCGAGATAAAGAAGATTGGCTCAGGCTATGCATGGCATGGCATGGCATACGTCCTTGTTCTTCATTGTATTACAAATTGCAGTAAAACTACGATTTTCACATGGATACTATACTAGTGCCATTGTAGTAACCAGATTCCTTTTTACTAGTAAACCCACTAGTGAAAGAGCGACCACTACAAGAAAAGAAGCATTAATTTGCACTTCTAAATTTCTCCTAAATCAAATAGCAGATTTCGGGGTATTGAGGACACAAGCCACAGCTTCAAACAACTGTCGAATGACTACACGTTCAAAAATCACCGACAATATAAATCAAATTGACTCTGCAAACAAACTACTAGGCACTAAACTTAAACAACATTTGAAGTTGTATTCAGCTGCTCGACCTCTATGCAAGAATAAGACAACCATAATGGCCAATTGTAATTTCTATGTAAATACTATACAAAGCTCTGTTAAAAAATGGCCTCTGCTACCACTAATATCCGCACCGAGTTTCAAGCAATGCTTGGCACAATGATGTACAGCAAGTGTTAACTTTCGCATTTGTATTTTATACTCCATAAGAGAAAGTCATCATTATTTGCTTTTACGTTACAACATTAACGCAGACTTCGAATTTGGTCCATCAAAGGAAAGTAAAATATCAATTGATCATCCATAACTGATCGTCGTACGCTACGGCTCATGTGACACAAAAAACCAACTCTGAAATTCAGATGATTCTACTGAACGTCGATCTATCCTCCCCAGCTCATGTCCGTCGACTCATGACGAAAACCGCTGACAAACTAACCGTATCAGTATGAAGAAAGCAAATTGTACGACACATGACATAGTCTGTCAACAAATTTCTTGGAATGTGCGGGCCTTTGCAGTTATCAACATAATTCGCAGATAGAGAGAAAGCATGACCAGGCATTATTACGGTTAAGTCCAACCCAAAATGCACACCGGATGATACTTGGTTAAAATCAGATCTCATCTTTGCGTCTTTGTCTTAGCTTATCCAATCGTTTCTGTAAATGTTCTTTTTCAGTTTCTAATTCCATAATATATTCTTGTGACTGCCGAAGCTATAAATAACACAGACAAATTTCGCATAAAGATGGGCAAAGCAGACATGTTTACATACAAAAATGCCACAATTAAAGACCTGTCTCAGTTACCACAACAACAGTTCAACTACAATAGACTCCCACTTACTCAAACCGATAGTTATTCGAAATTCCCACTTATTCGAAGTAGTTTTTGTTTCCATTGGTTTTGCCTTAACAAACCCTTAAAAATTTCCTCAGTTATTCGAACTTGTACTCATTCTAAATTTCGTTTATTGGAAGTTACTTTTCGCTCCCTTGGACAAAAAACTCCTTAGCTATTCAAATTTTTCGAAAAATCCGGATTGGCATAGTAAAAAAGCCAGGACATTGAAAAGGCAAACATTGCATTTCTCATTTACAACGATATATCTAAATAATTTCTTGTAAAAGCTTAGTCACTTCACCGTTCTCGCAGAAAGTTAATTTACAAGGGATTCTCATTGCCTTACAGACCTTTTCGGTTCTCCTTAACGACCGCCCATAGCAACAAGTTGAAGGGGCAAACAAAGTCGATCGCGGCATTAAAACTTTAAGTTGTGGTGCGAGGGAAGGTTAGTTTCTGGTTAGTTTTTAAGTTATTTTGCTTTGAAAATGTCAAAAGGCTGTATTGCCGATGGATACAGCAATCACGGATTGATTGCAAAAGCTTTAAGCTTCTTTATAAGGTCCATTCGCTTTCGACTTTTAGTATTGTTTTGGATACATTCAAAAGCTAACCCGGCTCGTATGGACTTAAACTTGGACATTTAATTGATTAATTAGCCGGCAACTTCATTACGATTTTCAACATCAAAATGAGAAGACTGAAGTACTGAAGAATATCTTGAAGTATTGGAGAAGGTCTCCAAGTTCTGAAGAATATCTTGAAGTACTCAAATATGAACCTTACTAGCAGTAAAATTCAAGTGAAACATAGTCAATAAATGTGATCATACAAGGAAGCATTAAAAAATTATAATTTTAAACTGAATTTAGGCTATAAGAGCAGACCTTCAATCATTTCTACATGCCCAAAATTGGACAGGGCAGTCTAATCGAGAAGGGCCACAATTGAATTACAACGTTAGTTCCACTGGTTGGGATTTTGGAGTTTGGGGAAAGACTACCTCTATTCGAAAACGCTTATTTCATTTCTGCCTAAGAAGCGAATGGTTTTTTTTCTGCACAAATCATTGTTATGAGATTATCCACTAAACATTTGTGTGCGAGTTATTAGCCTCTAAGACATATGAAAAAACACGATATATTTAAAGCTAGGAAAAAAACCCGCTTACCTCTCTTGCAATTTTTCGTTTTTCTGCAAGGAGTGTGTCCTCCACTGCCTCCTACAAGAAAAAATTCGAAATAGTTGTTCTCGTAGCGATATTGACAGCGCAGGAAAATATGTCATTGTGAGATATGAACTGAATTCAAACGGACTTAATCGACGTTAACTACACTACTACTCTGAGAAGAATCAGGCATTTTGAGGAATTCTGTGTCTCTTCCTAGTGTGCTTCGTGCACCCACCAATTCGCTCCTCTACATGCAGTCACAAGATTGGATTTCGGTCAACCGACACAGTCAATACGGTAATCGTAACCTCAGATGCAACGTAAACAGATGCCCAATACGTTCGGTTGAGCTTCGATTCGTCGTTTTTGCTTTCGAGAAGGCACCTATAACTTTCGAAGGAGGAAGCTCTCTATTCGAGGAACATTCAATGACCTGTCGTTAATACAAGCTACAAGGTCAGTGCCGGATCATTTGGTACAACTGTCCTCGTCCTTACACAGTGATAAAAAGGCTCAGATCAGGAAAAGTGTTGCGGAGGCTAAATAACTGTCCACTGGCAAATCAGTGAATCGAGGATGCCTCCTCTCACCAAGAGTTATTAACAGCTATGACGAAAATGCGTCATATCACTAGCTACTGGGCAAAAGACATTAAAGGTTGGAGGTCGATGAGTATCCAACCTTTAATATGCTGATGAAACAATCCCTTTAGCAAGCTCTGACGAAGAGCCATCGCAAGGTCCGTTGATACGTGAGAAATCAACATTCATGTGCACAAGCGATATATGCTGAAAACTAGGGAATGAGAGACAGAGATGGTCGACAGCTATTCTTTCCTTGAAGCCATGGTAAGCAACAACGTGATCCGTAGAAATCAAAATGGGAAATTGAACAGTCTGAGAAAAATACAATGGCGAGTTTTGTATAGGATCTAGGGAAGGAGCGTGGTCACAGCAGATACAAGGTGAGACAAGGAAACGCTATGATTTTTCAGTCATGCTTTATGGCAGTGACAGCTGCACTGTCCGAGGCCGAAAGCAAGATCCTTATACCTCCGAACTGTCGTATTGCATCAGAATACTAAATGTGCTCCAAACTAAGGAAGAAAAACAAGCGGATCCTGTGAACAGTCCACACAAAAGGGCCGCTAGAAAGTTAGGAAGACAGCACTTGGCGTTACTTTGGCCACAGCCGTAAAGCCATTCTGGAGACCGATATTATGCTAGCAAAGATTGCAGAGGATTGGAGGAGCGGAACACTAAGAATAACGTGGGTTCAATGTATCAAAAAACAAGGAAGTTAGCAAATATAGCACCAAATGTCTCGATTGGCTGGAGAAATTGCATCGCAACCATCGCCGGGGTTTGCTTATGACAACGTAACTTATCCCGTGAAGCTGCCGTTCGTGCTATAGATATCAGCATATATTTAATTCATTGCCCCTGCAGCAGTAAAAATTGGCGCCTCTTCTCATCCATGTCAGTTGGATGATTGTAACCTGGATTCTTACATTTCACGTCTCCGAGTCTTGCAAAGTGCATTTGGACAATTTCGAATATTCATGTCGTCAGTTTGATAGTACACAACATTTCCCTAGCTAAAAATAAGTTCTCAAAGAAATGTACAAACTGTATACTTTTTTGAGTATATAGATTACTAGCATGGCGTTATACAAAGCATGCTGAAAAGAGCAAAGAGTCGGCGATGACAGATTGTGGGCGAAATAGACCCACGGAGTCACCCCTTCAGTACAATAATGAAAATGCTACCATACTATGCTACCATACTTGATAATAACGTTACTGAGTGTACTTACAGCAGCCTCTGCTTGCGATCTATATCTTTTGACTTGAGTTTCTAACCGTAAGACCTTGTTAAAAACATTCATTAAAAATCACTCATTAGTCAAACCACTTCACTACTACATAGCACAATTCGTAAACTATCACAACTATACTTTAACCAATGACACGTAAATACTGCACAATGCAACGAGAAATTTATCTAAGCTGCTACCACTTTCCTTCTAGTATATCACCAATGCGGTGCACTCAAAATAACGGATAAAATGGACGCAGAATTTTACCACAAACGTCATCATGATCAGCTTACATTTACTGTGACAACTGTTTTTCTCTCACCAGCAATGTTTTCGATGTGTACCACTACACCCTATCCAACATGTGATTTTATATATTACAGTTAAACGAGTTACCCTGAAAAAGCTGCAGAAAATGCCTCTCACTCTGTTCGACTGGTAGAATTAAAACTTTTGTTCTATACATCACATGTTAGGTACGGTTCCGCAGGTTGATTCGAGAATATTGAACATAAACGTTGAGGTTCTTGGTCTACATGCCATGCGAAAGTAAGAGGAACGTTTTTAACAGAACACACAATCCAGTATAAAGTACATTTTAATATGTGTACTTCTTTACTTCCTCTTCGCCTGATTATTAGCTAGACCCAGATAATACAACGTTTCTAAACTCTAGAGTCCAAATCCAGTACCTTTGCGCACGGTGTAGCCAACATTAAGAGTAACACAAGGACTACCGCTTGATCTCGATAAGAGCACTTTTAGGCGCACTACAGGATACCGTAATTGATCTATTTAACGCCCCTTCCTAATTAACGCCCCCCTCCAAAAAAACCCCTAAAAAATCAAATTAACGCACATTTCCTTTTTAACGCCTCCTTTCTATTTAACGCCCCTGTACGCACCAAAGGGGGCGTTAATTAGAGTTAGTTTTATTACAAAAATGTTTGATAAATTGTTGTTTGGTTGTTTTGCGGTTGTTCAATTTTCTCCGTTGCATAATTTTTCTGAGATTTTTGGACGAAATTCAGAGGATATGGTGCATAAATTTGCTTTCGGGAGTTTTTGAATTAACGCCCACTTCCTAATTAGCGCCCCTTCCTAGTTAACGCCCACCCTGAAAACTTAAAAATTAAATTAACGCCCCGGGTGTTAAATAGATCGAATACGGTATCCTACAGGCTGTGTAAAAATAGCACTTCCTTAAACAACAAGAAAATCCTCAAAAACAAAATTCGCTGGAATTCATGTACATACATTTCCTTCTAGCCTTGCATTTTCCTGCTCTAGTTTTTGTATTTTCAGCTTCAAGTCATTCGATAATTTCTGCGCATCCCCTATAGGAAAAAAAAATCCTTGCGTTTATGCGTCACTGAAAAGGAAATTCCATAACGAGACAATAGAGTACGTAAACGATGACGTCATAAAAACTATTTGGCATTTCTGGCCTTGAACAACTTTTATTCATGTATATCATGAAATAATCCGATATGTAAAATTTTAAACAAATATATAACAAATTAATCAGAGATTAATCGATAGTCAGCTCATTCCCTACCAAAGCACTGTACTTCAAACATGGTTCATGATTTCACGAACCAAGACGATAACAGTGGTTTCTATAGGTTTCTTAAATATTCCAGCTGCCATATCTCAGGCAATTTTCATCATATTGGAATGACTTTTCATACATTTGGTGATCATATCAAGTTCTTTGAGGCTCCATGATCAAAATCAATAAACTCTGATGTTTCATGATGTCACACTTTTCCAATCTATAAACACACCTAGATGACACCAAGTCATACATTTGGCACGATAGGTCACTGTGAATAACTACTCTAACGAGCTATTGCCACTGCGCGGTAAATAAGGGACCCATTTGAGTAACTCACAATTATTAAGGAAGGCAATTAGAAGTCAGTGCCATACAAACTGATCAACCATACATACAACATGAACGCTGCCAGGTTTCGCGATGGAGACCAATTGTTCAACATAAGCATAAAAGATGTTCCATTTAGCAGCAGTGACACAAGTAACTATCATGACCTCCCCGGAGAAAAACGTTTCCAACCCTACTACTCTTTTTCAATTAAATCTTTATCTATTCACCAAATGCAATATCATAGCAATAAAACAACACTGGAATGTTATAACAAACGATGCACACCTAACGAGCTTCATAATAAGCATTTTACCGTTTGGATAAAAATTTGCAAAATGTTTTAGATAAGTTGCGGCCATTTGATATTATTTGAAAGCTAAGCTGTCTATCCAAACGAAAAAAGTGCATTTTTAAAGGATGGCGGAAACGATTGACAGCGGATAGTTTTGAAATAACAAATTGTTGAAGTTGTTTTATCAATTTTTCATATACCAAGAAAAACAAATGCCTAATAAAAGTTGCTAATACAAGGTCATTAAGTGACCAGAATTAAAGTCATGACGAGGACGTAAAGTAACCTGCCTCACCTGCTTTGACGGGAATGACAAAAGAAATATTCAAAACAATCGGAGAAATCCACACCGCCGAAACTTTGAAAGCGTAAACTAACGTATGGCCCACTTGCATCATATGCTGCCTTTATTTTTGTGAAATTTTATTCTACTTCATACAAAACAGCAATCTTTGATTGAGGTTTTCAGCTGCAGGTTGAAACATTTTAAAATGGTTCCTAACTTAAATCCTATGGAAACGTGCTTTTTGTCGTCAATTGTGCGCTCGATAAGCAATTTCAGAATGCCACAATTTAAGAAATCAACTAAGTCTGGATGGATTGTCTCAAAATTATACTGTTTCGAAAACCGCGCTTACACGATCACACTTTGTCGAATCATAAGCCTTTTGACCTGGTCAAATTTCATCGAATTCAATGAGTCATAAGTTCCTATTGAATAAGGCCGAAAATCAACATGCACAAGGGAATAACATATGCCGGTCAACTTTGTTCATTGGAATTGAACACAATCGAATTTTGAAACTCGACTTCAAGCCATTGACTAGGCCATTCAACTTTCGATTTCAACAATGACCCGGTCAAAGTTTGTCGAATTCCACAATCGAATTCAACCTTTGACCGTGTAAGAGCGGCTTAAAACGGCTAATATCAAACCCAGCGTCGGGTTCTTACAACATTGTTCTTCTAAAGCAGTGTAGTCGTCAATGTTTTAACATTCTCTCTGCATGAAAATCATTCATTAAAAGAGATTCTCGATACAGAAAACAGATCACTGAACAAATCCGGTTTATGTATAAATCACGGTTTCATTAACTCCTTGAATAAAGGCCCCCGCACAAAACAATGACAAACAATCTCTAGCCCTCGTCGTCATAGTTTATCATAGTTTATGGTGCAAACAAATAATTTCGATCCACTGATTAGTTTTTAACAGAATTCTACTCCATTTTAGAAAATTAATACAAATTACCACAACAGCTGCGATAAAATGGAACGGGTAAGTTCGACCTTGCAATCCTGAGACTCAAAACCCAACACTCAAACCGATCTAACATCCCAACATGAGCTGAGTCCCAACGATAGACAAGTGTGTGTGTGAGGGGGGGTGTGGGGGGGTGGAGTGGTCGGGTGTACATGTATACTAGTTATGTGTATGTTGTTGCCTGTGTGTATTGGTCTTTTATAAAAGGCATATTACAATCCGTGATGAGGAGACAGTGACTCAATAAACAAGCAGGAGACTAACCCCAGGAGACTGACCCCAAGAACAATCAAGTGTGGGGAGTTACACACTCAACACAGCAGACAGGCAGCAACTTTTAGAGAGATTAATCCAGAAACAAATACTTTTATATGATCGGCAACAGTGGAAGAGTAGAGCATTACCTCAAAAAGTCTAACTTATGCGCTAAGTGCCATGCTTTTGTACTCACCATTAACCGCTTCTTTCTTCTGCGCACAAGGAAATATTACCGTTGAAAATTGCTACCCGTACATCGTGTTGTCAAGTAATAATTGATAATATGTAACTGACCCGCAACTATCGCAGTGCAAACTCATATTTCAATATTTCTTCCAATATTCTTGTAAACTTTCCCCCCCCAAGAGATAGCTTGTCATGGCATAGGATGCTTGTCGCATAGTCCAAAAATGACATGTTCGGTTCTCCACGACTGGGTGGTGAATCCATTACCTTGAGAATCTACTACTGTTCAGATGATAAAAGCACCTTCAGACATACTTACCTCAATGCTAAATATAATAATATCGAAATCTCACGTATGGACTGAACACAGACAGAACAGCAGTACAGCATAACCTGCATGATGTCAACTAAAACTCGGACATTATGTAAGCTACGGGCGTCAACTGAGAATCGGTCTTTAGCAAACAGAACAACGCTGTAAGACTTGCAGAAAAGAAACACAGTTGCAATCGGGGTAGGCAAATCCACATGCGATTATTCACTATAACGTGGCCATCTAACAAAACATATGAGCTTTATTATTCCCTGCTAACCCTGCGCAAAACTGATGACTCGAATAGACATATGACAGACAACCGCAAAACCATTTCAGCTATGATATTTAGAATGCAAAGCTCAGAATATTTTCAAGGCGTCTTAAGAACTTTGGATTTCAAGAGAAACACACAGCACGTATAGCTTTATCAATGTTTTCGTCTATACAACATACAAACCAACACACAGGGCTGCGATGAAAGCGCTGTACAAATAGGAGTGAAAAATCTTTGCGTAAGAACATACCAAAGTTACACAAGTGAAGGCGACAAATACAGCTTAGTACAAATCTTAATTGTAGGCTTTATTTAAAGGGTAAAAAGTACGCCAATTGATAGGGAGTGATTTTATGCGAGTTCACTTATTTCCATTTTAAATTATACAAAAAGCCTTATACACGAATTTACATATAACTAAATAAAGATTTATATTGATCATTGTCTATCCACACAAAACTATACTCTTTTACTAATATTATTTAGAAGATTAATGAATTTTTCCCAAAAGTAATGTAATAACTGAGTAACATATATGCGAGGTCAACACTTACAGCGTCACTTTCAACTATCAAGCTACAAGCATCGAGTATTGACACGTTGACAAAAACGACAAGTCGACACAACCACATCTCTTGGGACTAGCATAACACACTTTCAAGACCATTTTTGTTTAACATCTTATCAGGATCTTGTTTGTGTAACATAAGCTCAAGACCTCTTTTGTTTACACTTTAGACTTTAATGATCATGTTATTGATTACTAACGAGAGAAATAATTACAAGACATTGGACACCACCGAAGTTCACCGGATCAAATCTGCTACGTATGTCTTTAAACTCAAGACCAACATTCACTTCTTGCAAAAGACAAAGTCGAGGACGGCTGAGGGAGGTTGGAGAGCGCAAGAAAAAATAAACGCGGAGTCAATACGTGTAGACAATCCGTGGGCAATCTAACAAAAGTGATGGGGCAAAGTATGTCACGACTTAAAATCACCCAGACCGAGGCTCCCAGGATATATTACATATTACTTAAATAGGTACACCGTGTAGATCATCTACGCGAAACAAGTTATTTGCTGACCATGTCAAGACCATTCGAACAATGTTTGACGACGGGGAAGTGGTGAGCCCAAGAAGGCAATTCTATAAGGTCTCGCCGACTAAACTATGATCACTTGAGCACGAAGCGATCCTTTTCCAAACCTCACTCATAGGAAGTCTCCACTTTTGTCTCTTTGTAAATTAGTCATTGTTAATAATTAAACATCAGCGCTAATGTTGCATAAGCTATGATTACCCACCTTGTGCTGTACCCCTAGCTAATTTTTACGTGATTCCAGTACAGTTTGCTTGACACTTTATTACGTTCTTATTTAATCAACTATTACATGCTATTTAAAGCTAACATGCATGTCCATTGGACATAAGTGAGTCGAAACAATTTAGCTATTGACTTTTACATCCTTCTTTTTTCTGGTCCTTCTTGGACTTGCGAGATCTCTTCTTCCGCTCTTTAGTAGCAGTGTGAGCATCATCTCCTGACTGATCCGATGCCTCTCCCTGTTTTTGCTCGCCATAGGCACCATCTGCTGAAATAGATGCGTCGTCACACTCGGAAGAAAGATCCACCTGCTGGTCACCTCGTATATCATTGGTATCGCTTTCCATGAGACTCTCGCTACTTGCATCTTCTTCAATGGCATCGTCCCTCGTCTTTTTCTCGGGAGTTTCACCTTCATTTGACTCCACGGATATCGTGGTACTGACAGCTTGTTCGGATGCTGACTGCTCCTTAGCTTCCTCAGCAGCTATAGACAATGGTTTAGTTTCCTCAGTAACCTCGCTTTTTGTTGCCTCGCCAATGGATCCTTGTTCGCGTAATAGTTCCTGAGAACCGATTCCTGATCCACTTTTTGCCTTTTTATTCTTGTTCTTTTTCTTTTTCCTTTCTTTAGGAACAGGGATAGCATCTTCAGGAATGCATTCACTGCTTATCGTACCTGTTGCGGCCTCTACAGGAACATGTTCTATCTTAGCCTGAAGCAGTTGTTGGGTTTTCCCGCCATCAGCAAATGCTTGGTACTCCATCGTTTGTTCCTCATCACGGGATGTTGCTGTCGAAGAATCAAAGGACTCTAACTGGCATTCTTCTGCACTTTCCTTAACAGTTGCGAATTCACTTGTACTAATAGCCTCCGATTCCTCACGTACATCTGCTGGTGTCTCTTTATCCTGTAATCCACAGTCATCCTCGACAAGGTCAGCACTCTTTTGCTGATCTAAATCAGTGGATGACTGTATCGATTCTGTGGCTACATCGTTCGTTGTTTCTTCAGTCTGCAAATTACAACCATGCTCCAAAGGCTCCGCACTTTCCTGCCGCGCCAAATCAGCGGGTAAATGATTATCAAGCTCATGCTTGCTGCTTTCACTATGATATGAATGCTGATCTGTACTGAAGCGATCTTCTGGACGTAGTTCAATGCTTGTAAGGTCACTTCCGTCTACGACAGGTCTTTCAGAACTTACGTTGCTGTCACCTGCAACGCAATCCTCATCCGCACTTACGCAATTAACTGTACAATGCTCGTCCCTTACAAGTTCAACGCTCTGATGGTCTTCAGTTGATCCAGCTTCACCAGCATTGCTGTAAGCAACATTCATTTGTGCTTCGTCCAATGAAACGTGGATAGTTTCGTCTGGTGATGACGACATAGGTCCCCCGGCGGCAACAATAATCTGCTCTTCTGGAACACTACTATCAGTCGTCTGTGTACCAGGTAGCGTCTCAGTGGCTAATCCATCATCAGTGAGCGCAGAGTCCTCACCCCTTTCTGCAACAACGTCTATTGCTGTTTGTAAATCACTGTCCTTTCTCAAGTCGTCTTCCGTCTCTGGGGGAGTTTCAAATCCGTCATCATCTTCCTTCGGAAACGAGTAGTAGCGACTTCGAACTCTACCACCTTCCTCCCCGCTAACTGGATTTTTCACCTCACTATCCTCTACTATATCATAGTCGGTGTACTCCTTGGTGGCTTCCTTTGGTACTGTTTGGGTTGTAGATTCAACATCACAACCTACAGATAGATTCATCACGTTGGATTCATTAGTCGCCCCCACACTTATTTCCAAAGGTATTTCTGACTCCACACTTTCCGTCACCTCCAGTGAATCCAAACTCCCAGTGGCAACCGAAGATTTAGAAACACCCTCATACGATCTATCTTCAAAGTTAGCAATGCCGCCGGGTCGATTAACGTTATTATCTATCACCTCGAAATCTTCGTTCTTTTCATTATTATTAATAACCAAACCGGCAGGCTGTTCATCCTCGTCAATTCCTTCAGCTTCTTCAGTAACGTCAACGAAAGTCGAGCACTCAAGATCGTTGGTTTCGCAACGCCCGCCCTCTTTGGTTGATGGTTCCCCAGAGCAGGCTACAAACAGGAGAAGGAAAAGGAAACCATTTTAGAACAGGACACGCTGACGTTATTGGTAGGCTATTTATAGCTGATCGATAGATCAATCAGAGTTATTGAAACTGTCGCAACACTGCTGTATCGTTCAGTCGATACCGTGACAGTCGAAAGATGAAATTTTGCCGTGACTACCGCTCACAAACATCCGCACTTTCCAAGTTGGAAATTCAAGACCGGGGATACGGAAATACTCAAACGTGTCCTATTCAAAATGTCCTTTTCCTCGTCCTGTTTCAATATGCCCATATGAACCACAGGTAGGATATATAGCAACCATTGAAACCAAGAGACACATACTAAGAGAAATTGACGTTCACGACCCAGTCTAAAGGAAAAAGGGAAAAGAATCTCAAGCAAGAGGAATATGCAAGGCAGTTGAGCCTTCCACCACCAACTTTACTGACTTTGATACCCTCACGGTCAAACTAACCAACCATAATACGAGGTCATGATTTCTCATAAATTGTACAACAAGAAAATAGGCAGTTAAGAAAAGATAGTCTAGTGAACAAATGACCGCAAATGAGAGGTGAATGTAGATTCTACCCTTCAGATGACATAGAAGAATTACCCAAGCGTTGGTTTAACTCGAATTCATGAAGCTGGATTTATCTGTTGTGTGAACAAATTCCAAGCGATAGGCCAACAAACCATACCTGGTGCATACAGGAGTCAGACTGCATGGTACCTTTCAGGAGCCAGTTGTTCACGAATTCACTTCCTTTCAGAAAAAATCCAACGTGAGTCCCACCTTTAATCCGCCTTAACACTGCAGGCCTTTTGGCTGTAAGACAAAGGCATTACTTAATCCTGAATGGAAAGTGAGAAAGATGGTCAGCGCGCAGCCGTAGCACCGAGTTATTCATCTACCATTGACCTCTGATCGACTAAGAATCAACTGAGATATAAAGCAGCTGTATGCAGATGGGGGCAAAGAATCGAAAAGACCACGAGGAACCACGGAATGTCAAATAATTATGTTACAATTTCGGTGAAACAAACTGCGTCAATTGACGTTTCTTCCGTTCACTTACGACAGTGGGGAGGAAATGGCCTGATGAAAGATCCTTTTTTCCTACTTGGAAGCCATAAACAAAGGTTTAAATTACCAAGCAAGTGAGGCAATAGGGTAGCCTTCAGTCACTCATCGACAATTCATTACTGCATGAAACGAATAGAGCGCCAGAGCTTCATACGCCAAGAACGGTATGATCTCAACCTACAGATTTATTAACAAATAAATTCTTATTGTGTAAAATCATATAAAGCTGTAAAGCTGGAGCGGTGGAAAAAACCGGATCTTACAACCTGTGTGCGGATGTTTACTGAGAGGCCACACTTTGTCGATAAATAGTAATTGTACAAGACCTTGCATAATAACACGTTAAAAAAACAACAACAGAAGGATTTACTCGACACTGAACAGCGGTCAAACGCGGCTTAGAATCGTGTTCAGATGGCAGAAACCTTCAAAAGTTCCTACCAAGGTTGCCATGGGAAAATGAAAAGACCAATAATTCATCAAGGGCTTTTAATCAATAAATTGTGTTTCGTGCAATGTCCACTGGAGGGCGTGTACAAAGGGGGAGGGTGTGTGCAAAGGGGGAGGGCGTGTGCTAAGGGAGAGGGCGTGTGCTAAGGGAGAGGGCGTGTGCAAAGGGAGAGGGCGTGTGCAAAGGGGGAGGGCGTGTGCAAAGGGGGAGGGCGTGTGCAAAGGGGGAGGGCGTGTGCAAAGGGGGAGGGCGTGTGCAAAGGGAGAGGGCGTGTGCTAGGGAAAGCCGAAATATCTCAAAAGAAATATGAACAGCCATGTCGAAGGCAGCGTTAATTCACGTTATTCAGTATGACGCAGCCTGACAAAAGGTATTGTCAATGCAGTGCTACCAGCCGGAAAGCTTCCTTTCCTTTCGGCTTATTCTCGTCTGAAACTCCGTGTGCATACTCGATGATACACTGAATGGAAGCCGCTTCCTCAGCCTGATTCGTTAGAACTTGATCAATGAACAGTGCAGCACCCAAGTACGGCGAAGATGAACGCAAATGCAGGCGAGTTTTAGGACAACGTTAACATTATACACAATTTAGCATAGAGATACTTCCAGGCTACAAAAGTTGCTCGCGACTGGTGGCTGCAATGCAACAGCATCCCTATGCACTTGCGCCAACAGTGCAGCTGAACAAGAGCAAACTATGACACTTTTTACAATTTGATAAATGGCTAAATAAAGGTGGTTTACAGCGAGGTAGCAGAACAGCGTACTGTGTAAAGTAGGCTGGGTAAGAGCGCGAACTGTTATTACTTTCCTAAATTTTATGTGGTACAATCTGCTGCATACCGCAAACCACAAAACATGCCTATACCAAACGAAATCCAAAACTGATTCTTACGATCTTACTTTTTACATCCTCCATGGCTATATCTTTCATGCGATTGACCTCAGACTCGTTTTCTCTTCGCAGTTCTGAGACCTCTTCCTTCAGAGTCCGAATCTAGGTAAACATTTTGAAAAAGCACTGCTATTTGAAAACATGTACAACAATGTTAGGATTAAATTCACCCACACTCCACCCCCAACAAGGAGTCACGAGAAAACCGAAAGCAAAATAACGCAGAACCAAAAATAAAGCAAAACAATTTAACACACCTCTAAAAAAAGCAAAACCACAACCAACAGTGCACCTGTATTTAATGCCCTGCACACAAATATACGCTTTCGTCCATAAATTCACGTCTTATAACCTTCCGTCTACAACAAAATGGTTACAATGGTTACAATGGTAAGTGACGTTTGCAGAGAAAGTATGAGTGGATGACACCTTGGTTGTTCTATTAGTATAACTGATGCTAGAGTTCTTTGGTTAAAATAAACATAACGTTCATCATAAAATAATTGGAAGGGAAAACAGAGAGCAAAACACCATCGATTATCTGAGAGATTCCGACATTTTCAACTTAAACCTTAATAAAGCTCATTTAAAAAGGCAGCAGCTATGGAGGAAAGTTTAAGACACATTAGGCCAACAAATCCCAACAAATCCTTACTTGCTAAAAAAATTTTAGTTTCCGCATTTTAGTTACTTGGTTCAATGGTTCGACAAACCGGTGGTCAGAACCATACCTTAATTTCTGTTCCACATTTTCCACCTCTATATGGAATTAATGCAAACGGCGACAAATGGATGCCACGTAGGCACTAAACACATACCGCTTGTGCAGCGTATACACCAATAGCCAGACACCCAATAACAGGGGAAGATAATTGGGGTTGAATGACTACTAGTCCTTCGACTTTTCATATTGAACTGTTTAGTTCAGTAGGAAAGGCGTCACATTTTCCGGGTTCGACCTCCCCCCCCCCCCCTCCAGTGGTCATACTCATAACTTAATTTCTGTTCTTAATATAAGGCCACCCAGTCGATTTCTATATGGAATCCATGGTTTCCTTTTCGCATTCACTCCCTTTTCATTCTTAGTTGTTAATTGTCACTTTTTCACTTTATAGCTGGATACTACAATACCTACAACAGACTTCCACACAATTTTACTGTCTTTTGCGCACTTTGCGAGCACCATTTCTACACTTTTGGAGCACGTTTCAACCAACTCTGACTACAGATCTATTCCTCATCCCGTCGTAAGCTCAGTGTATTCCAAAGGAGGAAAATTCGCGAACGCACCGTACTCCTCTCGAACTAGGCAAGTTTGAAGAAAAAATATCCTGTATTTTCAAAATAACGGCCGACAGCACTTTGTTTTAGAAAAATCAGGAGGAGGATTACAAGTGCTCAACACACCTATAAAACACTCTCGCCCGCCCAATCATACAAAATTAAAAAACCTCAAAGGGAGAATTACGAGACTGTGCGATGGACAAAACCTAATTAATGACGTCATAGCTAATGCGTTAGCATGTGGAAACTACCTGTTCAAGGAGAATTTCTTTATCATCTGGAACGGACGATCGTCTGCTTGATCCACGACTTTTTCCACCCCCAGATGATCCTAAGAATAAAAAAATATTTGACAATAATCTAAAACTATCCATCACACCAGATAATAGGTCAGACATAGCTATAAGCTCTTTGTGCTATATTAAGTGACTGTCTTACAATCCTGTTTGCTGCTGAATGCTAAACTGTAAATATATCTTTTAATGGTGCACTAAGCTGTACAATGATCCAAAATGTCTTACGGATCAACACAGATAATATTTCAAAAGTAATCTCTGCGAAGATAAAACGGCGAGACGAACTGTCTCATAAAGACAATAAAATACTATAAAATGTTAAAGAAAGTCAAGACATTTACATTAGCAAAACAATCGAGATACAATACGATTCAATTGCTTGCAAACATCACTTCCCTCTACTAAGCAATTATAGCCCTGGCTTTGCCACAAAGAAGTCAAAGTATCAAATTATAAAGTAAAACACGACTATAAAAAAATGGAATAAGCTGCTGAATTATAACGGAAGTTTTGCTTTGTTTTGAATACAAAGGCGTAAAAACGCAATGGACACTCTTATTATATTAACGTCTACACTTCATGTACTACTACTTTCATTAATTCCAAAATATATTCGAAGGAAATCCACTGCTCATCAAAACAGGTGTTAAATCTTTACGTTATTACAGAAGATAACTTTGAAAGTACATGTTTTCGTCTTGCTTTGACAACTGAAAGAGGAAAATACAAATAACGGAGGATTCGGACGGAAAACGGTTCATATTTTTCCGTACAATAATAAACATTAACAACTCACCCGAATGATCGATTTCCACTGAATCTAAATTTACGGACTCGTTAGTTCTCGGTGAGAGCCCATCTGGGGTGGTTGTAATACCCATAAGTTCTTCCTCGAGATTAATACTGTGTTCCTTTAAAATAAAAGGTCAAAAAGATCACCAAGACGATCCCCATTTAACTAATACATAGTGATGAGCAGCTCAGTGAGGGTAGTGTTCAAAATGGCAACTATACTCACAAATGCTACTCTTAGGAATACTCTTCCCCTTCAATGTGCAGTTACTACCCTAAACACTATGTCTACACGTAAACGTCACCTAGCTACAAATAATCGATACGGACGATAGAATTTAAATCAAATACTGCAATCCCTCGTAATAGCCACCTTCCAATAAAACTAGCACTGCTATTCCCCTGCCGTGACCTTCCCTCACCAGGCGATTATTCATGGCCAATTCCAGGTGTATCCTCGTTTGACCGGGTCTCTCGCTCATGGTAATGTTATCTTCGTTCCGTGATATTTATCCGCAGAATTGCATTTGACTACATAAATGGGCCTCTCTTACCAACAGCATTTTTAAATCCAGTTACGACTACATATAATCTCTCTCTGGATTTCAAGGCCTCCCCAAACGACCTTAAGAACAAAGCCAGAGTGCAAATCAGACAAAGAGAGAGAAATAACTTCGAGATAAAAGTTTGGTGGTGTATAAACGGTTCAAAGGTTTAAGCCTGGGAGGATGACGGTTCAACGACTTCTGAATATTCTGTTGACCAAGCAATCACAACAGCAACAGGAAGATTACAACTTGTGAACTACTATCCCTACTCAAAATCACATTTTCATAAAAGTATTTTAGATACAACGTACTATATCTCGAAGCAGGGTACTGCTAAATCAGAAAAAGAAGCGAAAGCCAGATGTAGTGAATGCCAGTGAATGACCTGACACGTCCACACCAAACATACACAACGACGGTTCAGTTCATCCCAATTTCTCAGATAGTCTTGGAGCCCTTAAGGCCTATTTGGGCAGATATATCAACGTCTCTAGAGTCCAATCTGTCACCAGTCCATCTTAGGCAGGGACCAGCTCTCAGCCCCATCCATCCTACAGTATTGTTCATCCACCTTATATTTGCCAGCCTGTGGGCGGCCTACTTCAATAGCTCCCTGTAGAATAGAGCTAGGCAATGTTTCAAAATGTGGCCTAACGATGGAAGTTTGCACCTGCGAGCAGGGGCTCCACGCCGGGGGAGGGGTAGCTGCCCCCTTGCCCTCTTCAGGGGGCATTTTCGTACCATGCCACATGAACTGTTTATTATCTCCTAAACCGTCAACGATATTGCAAAAGAAAGAACAATTATGGATTCTCCATTAATTTTGGCAATGGCAATTCGGTGTACTGCCGCAGAAATTTTCGAAGACTTGAAAAATTTCACGATGTGCCCTCAGTGGAAGCCTTGGCTCTCCTGCCTTTAGCACGTGCTTCCCAGCGAGCAATGTCAGAAAGGGTTACCTGTTGCCCGATAAGGTGTCCAATTGTGTCAGTCAATGATGCATACGTGCGATGTACAATGTACGGTATCTATAGTAGGTGTCCATAGCAGTGGATGTTAAATGCTTCAATCCTGTTTTCACGATAACATCATGGGACAAAAAAATACCAACTTGCGTATGCAGCCTCAGTCACAATGGCAATACAAACTGTTGACTTCAACAATCACCACCATCACTTTAATACTGAATAGGATGTTTCTACAAACCTCAAGAATTCTGTCTCGCTCAGCAAGCATCAAATGTAGCCTTTCTATTTCTTCTACGTTCTTTTTGTTTTCGTAGGACAATCGACTGTACTCCTGATAAAAAACCACAAATACATACAATTCAAACAGAACCACTTAACCGAATTTGGCAAGCGGACGGTAAGTACTCTGAGATTTGCAAAGTAACATCCGATAACACTTAAAATCCCTTAAGCCCAATTCTTACAAAAACGTAGACCAAACAGTATGCAGGGGGCATCCACGGGGCATCCACGGGGTAAACGCCAATCAGGACCCTGTCCCAAGCCCATCCCTTTAAAAAGATGGTCAGTAAGATTCACACAAAACGAAACACAGACCTAGTGCGCTACTATTAACGTGTTACTTAATAATTTACAGCGTTTGATCACATAAAGGTTCTTGCAGCTAAGCCTGCACCCGCTTACCCTTGTAGCACTGTCCAATAAAACATAACATGGCCAAGAGATGTAATGACCCTTTATCCTCATAAAATACACTCAGGCTTTGACCTTAATATCAATTACCAATTAACATTAATATCGGTGCCTGTAGACTTTTTACAATTAATGTAGACTTTACGATATTTCATTCCGTTGTATCATGTTTGTATTTTTATCTTCATAACTTTTGATTGTCACCGTCAGTGCCTCTGCGATAGACCAGTCAAAGAACTGTGTACTGTACTTCTAAGCTCCCATATAATGCTGCGACATAATGATTATGCTAAAAAAATTCTTGTGAGACCCTTCAAATATATAAGGTACGCTTGGTGTTGACTCCCTCTGTGGGGTCTATTTGTTTGGTTCCCATACAATAACCCTGTCAAAATATAAGACAACATTTGTCTACATTAATACTGGCTACTGATGAGTCCTTTGATACTTCACGGTCATCTTCACAATCTGACTACTCTGCGTTCATTTTACTCTACAAATTACACCATATCGCTCTCAAGTTAGCGACTGGACAACGTGATCTTCCAAAATAGGGGGTCCACTAAAACGTTCATACTTGCTACATGCAAGCCCCACGGCGTTTCGACGTTTGAATCAATGACACTAGGCCACAATATTGAAGCACAGATTTATAGCATACCTAGAAAAGTTTTCATATCAACTTTGGTGTACACAGTCATTTCTTTTTTGGGACTAAACAACACGTGAGAAGCAAAACGTACAGGCAAATTCGTATACGCGTGCGATTCATAAGCGTGCATATTCCAACTGCAATTAATCCTCCTTTTGCTGATAATCACAATATCGACAAATGGAATGTCATGACAATTATCCTCGTTCTATAACACCGGGTGTCACAACTATTTCATATTGTCGGAAATTGCCACTTGGGACTTTCTCACATGTGTTTTGAGATGTCAGTAATCATATACTAAAGGGCATTGGATGTGTCGAATATCGGAGTACCACTTTACTTAAGCAATATAAAAATTTGCACTGGCGATGACAAGAACGCGTAACTCAATGTACGTGTGTGCCTATGCGTGCGTGTGCAATTGCATACTGCATAGTTTACAACACTTGATAGCTTCTAATACCACGTTGCTTTCAATACCACATAGTTTATATACTTCCACATCAGTCATTTGATTCGGTCCTGATTACTACTGTGCGAACAATGTATATTAACTCATAACGAGTACAATATTGCAGCCACATTATCATTCACATAGCAGACTAACGACGTGCTTGTAGAGGACCAAGATCACAGTCAACTCTACCTTATTCCGCTGTGATAATTCATCTCTCAAGTTTTCAGCAATCTCCTCTTCATCTTCCAATCTGAATCAAAAGAATATCCAAAGTTGACTATTAATACAAATTCATTTTTCGATGGCGAGAAACCATTATGCCCAATTAAATTCTTCTTTGTCTCACACTAATCGCAGTACGAGACGATAAAAAAATTTAAGGGAAAACGAAACGGGAAAAAAGCCGAGAATTTAATGATGCATCCGATAAAAAGCAATCATAAAGAAAGCAATAAAACGAGGAATGATTTTGACGGGAATAGGTTATAGGCCATATTCTCCTGCTTATGAAGCGCTGGTTTTCTAGATTTAATCAAGGCAGATTCCAAAAAACATGGACGAAAAGACTCCACAAAATATCATCTAAGCACAGTTAAGACCATTCCAAAGTTTAAATGCTGACTTATGGACAAGTCCCCAATTACATCGTAACTCGATATGACTGTTCTCGTGAGGAAATTGGCGCTTGACAACCACTGAAGGGCCATTACAGTTTGTCCTTTCTGCCGATTTCTTAACTAAGCGGTTTGGACCTATATTTGATTTGTAAAATGCAAGTGAGAAGCAAGGTATCTATTGTTAAGCTACCAAGCATGAATGAAACACACACCTTTCTTTCAAACAATCAACTTGATACGTCAGTGCTTGTCTTTCATTGTCTAATTGTGCAATATTAACCATAGCATTCCTGTATTTGTGTTCAAGGTCCTGAACATTTTCCTAGAAGAGTATATATTGAAGTGTTGAAACTAACAGACAGCTTCGCACTATAAACATCTACTCTTAAACAAATATATAAATAATGTATAAATAATATACAGTGTTATGTGTAAAACGGGAGAAAGAGGAATTCCTTAGTTGGCTGTAAGATATCCTGCCATCCATTCAAAATACTCGACTGTGCATTAACAGACCTGTGAAAATTCCAAAGGATTCTGCCTACGCAATGACGCCACGGTATGCATTGTTTGGCCAACAAGGACAGGCCCACAGTAAAATACAGTTCATATGTCAAATCGCAAAGTGGGGAGGTTGTCATCTTATTTGGGCTTCATAAACAGCACTCAGATCCAAATCACAATATTTTCAACATACATTGACAGGAGCATAAGTATTATCATACAACAATCTACCAGAAAGAAGAAAAAACGGCACTACCCTGCATAAAATACTAAGACCTCATACACAGAGTGGGGAATAAGACAAACATAATTGGGTTACGGGTTAGTAAGAGGGCGGATGTGAGTTGCAGTGGTGGGTTACAAGAGGCTATTCAACCCAGATATTTAATATTAAGGTTGCAGCATATGAAAGAGACAGTAAAGGTAGATTTAGTCTGGGCGCAACGACAGAGAGAGCAACAAGGAGAGAGAGAGAGTGGATTATCAATATATGCGGGTTGTAGAAAGAGGCCATAAAGACAATAACTGATACTTTGGGACACTGTGCTAAAACAAATTTAAAAGTGTATGAGTCATTAGAAAGTAAAGTTAGATATACGACAACCTTTTTGTAAGAAATATGGATTGAGACTAGCCTAACTAACTGTGGTTCATGGTTCATAGCCTTGGGTACAAGATCAAAGTCTGTCAACCAGTAAAGCCGAGAAAATTTATCATTTTGACCCAATAACCAGATGCCTACCGAAGGTTTGGATATATGCACAAAGTGTTGCTAATAAAGCATTTGTTATCAACTAACCTGTAAGGATTTAAGCTGATTTTCAGGAACTACAGGTCCATTGATCTCAGGCTCAGATGCTGGAGTCGCTGGTGCACTGGTTAAATGTGCTTGAATCTTGAACACCAACAAATGAAACAACAAAAAAGCGTAAATTATGGTCCATTTCTGTTTCCTTGTGAGATACAACATCCCAAAAAGTAAACATAAAAGTATTTAAGATTTCAGTCAAATGACAGGCTGTTTATTTAATGGAGAAATATCCATATATATTCATATACATATATATACACATAGACATATATACACATAAATAATAACTTGACAAGCCAACACTCACTGACAGTGTATAAAATTATATATAACTCAAAAATACACCATCATTTTGACGTTTCGATATTATCTTCATCAGAATTACTGTTCATACAGATTTCTACTCCTGCTTAAATACATTTTTGATATATTACCCATGTAACATATGGGAATTACAAAAACAATACTTATATATATACACACATATATATGTATTACCAGATTAAACAAGTAAAAAAAGATTCAAATGGCTACAGAAAAGTGGACAACAACAGCTACATTAGAGCAACAGCAACCCTTAGCTTCTGTGACGATGTCAAGGAGTGGTGTGGAGCAAACAGCTATAAACAGATGAAAAGATGGAATGAGGACTGAAGATGTGGCAACCCATAGCTGCCAACCCTCAGATCGAGGAAGGCATGTGATGGATGGAATGGTTGATGAATAAGACTTTGTGATATATGATTTCTTAAAATTCTTGCAGGACAAAATTGTACTAAGGAAGTTATCAAGGTTTCAGGAGGCCTTCATCATCACTGATGGTTGGTGGGGCAGCCCTGAACCATTTTGTCATTCTTGAATAGTCAATTTCTTAAAGGCAGTTTGCATCTTACATTTAAAATGATTTCCCACATTAGCCTGGCCTTATATTTACCTTGAATAAAATAAATGAAATCCAATTTGTCCGATAATTGCCCATCACAGCACGATACTCAGAGTATATACATCATGTAATCTATGAGTACGGCCCCTATATAGTTTTCTCTATGTGTTAACAATGCATCAAGCACTCTTCAAAGATAGCGTACTACCATACGTAGTAAATAAATAAGTATATATACAACACAATAAATATATATGATAGATACTACAAATAAGCTGTCTCCATACCCTTTTCTTGATTGCTTCTCCATTAAGTAAGCTCCTTTGATACTCCTTGTCCATTTTCTCATCAGCCTGTAACATGCAGTAACAACTTCAGTGGACAATATACATACCTTCACAAATTTATTATAATGAGGCAAAGATAGACATCTATAAATACATGAAGATCAGCTTTTTATAAGGTGGCTTAATTGGCAATGCTGCACTTCGAATATTTTTACGAGAAAAGCAAGAAAATATCGAGAGGATGAATAAATACATTAAAAATTTATTTGAGCATTATAGCACATAACAGGCCATCACAATTAAGTCTTGGTCCACTAAATACCTACTTGGGAAAGCAATTAGAAACTCTCTGGTGTCACACGTCTTTTGTAGATGACCATATACTTCCAAAATACAAGAATTATTGTTTTCCAAATCAAAAGTGAACCAGTGGACATGTATACATACTTTGTAACATTGAATGGAATTACAGAGTTCACCAAAATAAGAAAGGGCTGTATACCTCTCTCTGCATCCTTTCCAACTCCTTCATCCTTATGCTTCTTGCCTCTGCTCTTGCTGCCCGTTTAGCTGCAAGCCTTGCTTCAGCCTACACAGCCAAAAATTATGCACACATCAAAAACTGGTGACTTATGTACTAAGCTCAGAATCTAAGTAGGTCACAATGACCAACAAGGAAAAGATAAACATGGAACAGGAAGGAAATAATTACGAACAGGTCACCTGATCTATAGAGAGAATGGGCTTCAAACAAAACTCCAGCTAGGTATTAGATTTGCATCCCCTCATATAGATGACGATATCTAGATGACTATATATATAGTATCTCAACTAACACAGTGCTTAGATATATTAGTCGAGAAGAGAGGAGCTATATATAAAATTCTTCACGAGCTCAAACAACACTGCTCATTGTAATGAATAATTTCTCCGTCAAATAAACAGACTTTATAAAGGAATAAGACTGACGTCAAAACATTAAACGAAAGTCTATTTAATGGAGACAAAAAAATACATACAGACAGGGGCAGCATCGAGGGGTATTCACAGTATTCACTGAATACCTACTTTTTTTCAAAGATGTCCTAATATTTATTTTAGCTCCAAAATTTCTTTCCTTAATGAACTCTTGGACAACAGACATGGATCTTTGTTAAATAACCCTTTTATGATGTCAGAAATGACATGCCTATAGTAGTTCCTTTCTTGAGGATGATAATCCGTTCAGGAATTGTTATTCAGTGAATTGAAGAATAGCTGTTCAAATTTAGAGATTGCGATGGCAGTGTAACATGTGAGGTATTCAGAGTCTATGCTGAATACTCTCTCTTTGTTTCCGGAGCCCTTTGTGACGTCAGCTACAATTGACCATTTGGCCTCATGAGAATTAGTGTCTGAACAGAACATGTTCAACTATCATTTTGAATATTATGACGAGGCTCCCCGTGTTTTTGCTTTCAGCTAAAGATTTGTATGATGAATCGGAATCTGGGAAACTAGTGTCGTTTGGGTGTTTCACAATTTTTTTAAAAAAGATGAAAGACCCTGCTCAAAAATAAAGTAGTTTAATATCTTAAACCCAATGCCCAAATTTTTCCAATGTTGTGGTAGTCATTAGTGTCTACTACTTGTTGGCTATGAAGGGGTCCATGATTATCCAACTCTGTAAAATTTGAATAAAAAATCATCAAAACTGTACTTTGATTCACGTCACAAAACTTTGAAGATAAGCCAAAAATGTGGTGGTGAGCTTCAAAATGCAGATAAGAATGTTAGACGATGAGGTCCCTCTTGCCATTTTGGTGGCTTTCAGGAGTTCGCAAGTCTCTACGGAGTTTAATTGCAATATAATCTTTTAATTACAACAGCACCCTGGCGGTTTTTAACCCAAGGCCCTTTTGCTTTTCACTTGAAGCATTTTACCAGTCCTCGTGTGCCTCAACTTTCAAGCATAAGGATGTTACAGTTCTTTCTACACTTTAAGAACAATATGGAATTTCATTTATAGTCACGTTTGGCACTTTTTATGCATTTCTTGAAAACTTTTGATTTCGTAAACCAGGTTTTTCATGGTGTTCAATTTTAATCCATATCCTAAATGCACGCATTCTTGCAATGTTGTGATTAATTACTAAATTTACAATTTACAATTACAATATTTTAAATTAATATTAATAAGTGCATAAAAACTAGAGCTAAATTGTCTGTTATGCATTGGAACATAATTTTTATGCATGTGTTTGACACCGAGAATAAACATTATAGCATGTGTAAGGCAATTAAAACGTTTCCAGTCAGTATAAAATTCGTCATTCTTTTCAAATCAAGTAGTTAGAAAAATGTCTAAATTGTAGCCTGCTAAATGGCATAAAAATTAATAAAGTTACAAGTTAGCCTTGGAAAGACAAGAAACTTTTTTACTTCTTTACGTCCAAGATTCCGATTTTTCAGTGACAATGTAATGACTGCAGACTAGAAATTTCTTCTAGAAATTTGTGATGTTTTACAGTGACTATAACCCAAAATTTATAGGTAGGGCATTCCTTGCACTCCCCTTGAGAGAGTAATTCTTTTCTTAAAATTTCAATACATATTCATTTTTGGCTCCAGCTGCATAAAATATACAAAGAAACATACATACATACATACATACATACATACATACATACATACATACATACATACATACATACATACATACATACACACACACATACATCACAAGCATTCAATTATGGCACTCCCATTTGGGGCCCACAAACCTCAAACTCCAACTACAAGAAACTCCAAGGGACACAACACTCAGCCCTCAGAACAGATACCGGCTGCCTTAAAATGTCACCCATTTCACACCTCCATCAAGAAACAAAAATCCTACCCATTCAAGAGCACACACCTCCTCACCTCTAAATACCTGGCCTCTGCAATGAGATCTGGTCATCCAGCTCACAGCTGCACCATCTCACAGCCAATGCTCTGTCACAAATACCACAAGACAGTTTAAAAGCACTCCCACCCGGACTTGCAACAGACCCCCAAAAAACCTCCACAAGCACTTTGTAGAATAAACAAGGACCAACCTGGACCCATACCCACAATTAGATAACATCCCTTCAGATATCCACCATTCAGAGAAAGAACTTAACCATGCAAAAATTGAGCACTGCTTTCGACGAATTGTCAAGACACCAATTGTATATGTATATAAGTACAGTAAGCCTATTATATAGAAAGCTCTTTGGTACTCGAAACATGCTCCGGTCCTATAAACATAACAAAATATTTGTATGTATGTATGTATGTATTTATGTATATACATGTAACTATATATATCTATGTATATATATAATATGAGATTTTGGGTTTGTTCACTTTTTACATTCAAATATCAATATACAAACTTCATAGGCCTAGATCATACATCGCATTTTACATATGTCACTTTTTACATGTGTCGAATACCATTAGAGAATAAAATAAATGTAAAATGGAACTTTGGATTTGAATTATCTGCATGTAATGAACTACAGTCGAATAAAATTATTCAATGCATTATGCCCTGCTGCATTAAGCAACATTGACGAAACCTCAAATCATAACTCATTAATTATATGCCTCAAATATAATGCAAGGATCAATCGCATCATTGGAATAGTTCATTAAATTTATTATAAAAAATTGTATTTTACTTGACACATTAAATACAACGTTTGATTTGTTGCATCATCAAGTCGTATTTAAGTCAAATATGTTTACAATTGTATATACTTGATATATGCAAAATGTGACATATAATCTAGGCCTTACAATATAATACTCTTTGTCTGTCTGTCTGTCTTTCTATCTCCTCTGTTTCGGCTTAAGCCTTCATCTTTGTCAAATATATGTATATTGGGTTTTAAGCCTGATGGCTAACAGGAATATATGAAAAGCATGGTGTCTGTAGAGGTATTACAAATATCTGACACTGATGAAGGCTTAACCTGAATTCCAGAAAGAAATAATAGACTGCCCCTTTCCCACCGCTGGGCTTCCTCTCATAGTACCAAGGACTTTGAAAGTCCTTCGGCAAACCGTTGTGCCATGATGGCATTGAGATTTAAGTACAAGAACACTCTCTTAAATTTCTATCTGGGTTCAAATAAAACTTTCGATGTGCACTTGGTTTGCACTCCTTTTCATCCCAAGGCCCATGTCCACCTGGATCTATGGTGTACATAGAATGTAGGCAACCTAGCCAAAAACCCAAGGATTCAAGGCACTTGCAGGTACAAAAGGCCTGGCCCAACTGAGGAAAATAAGTAATAAAGCATAGTAGCACTAAACCTGATGAACACAGGTGATACAATTTGCATGAAATTTTCGTCACATTTTCTGCTCATGCTGTTCACTATTGTTGAGGAGTGAAACCGTCACCTCAATCCAACTAATTTCTAGTAAAGGTGGCAGATTCATTGGTTGTTTACTTTAATCAAACCAATAACTTTGGTCACCCAATAATTCTCAAATGGTTTGTGTGTCACAGTTTGGATGTGACAACTTCATACATACATTTTGACGACAGTGAGATTGAAATGCGTCCTTCCCTTTTTATTTTCTCCATTCCACTCTGTATTTAGTACTCGGTAAACAAATATCTTTCGCTTTTTCATTGTTGCAGATATATTAATGATATGAAAATTGGGACTAATATTTACTTTATAATCGAGCTTGTAAGTTTGAAATTCACAGGAAACAATGCCGAGTCAGTGTTTATTCTTCATCTTGCTACAACTTTTGATTATAACTTGCTAACATATAGCATACACTTACACAATAATGAACTAGGCTGCAATCCTGCTATCTTTAAAATGACATCCAATAAATCAACATCATCATTACCATATATAATTATCAATATCCGTTCTACGGTTATCATCATTACCACCACTATGGTACATGCACATTTATCTGAATATCTCTTATCCAATGAACTTCTTATCCAAATGTATTTCCCTTCAGCAAAGGCTCATTTTATCATTTTAGCATCAAACTTGTTAAGAAGCTACTTGGAAAATGAATGATGCAAGATACTTCCTTTTATTATATCTTGAAACTTGAATAGTACATATCCCTAATTTGTGACTTATCTGAACACATCTTAAAGTTTAGATTCAACCTACTCAGGCAAACAAGTATTAATATAATCAAGCAACCTTGATACTCCAAGACAAAATCATGCTTGCTCACACAGTCCTGTCAATTTTGGTTAATAAGCTTTCAAAGGTAAAGAGTTTCAAATATGGTACCAGTAGGGCACATTTTTAGCACAAAATGTTTATTGGGAAGGCATGCTACTTGATGTGACTTTCTGTGATCATGTTTAACAACAGAAATTTGCAAATCACAAAAATGTCATCTTGCTGCATGTACATATGGTTCACTCTACTGAGATATACAACTACTTTCATTATATCACACGAGTAAAAGTACAACCATGGCAAGACTTCATAATTTACTCCACAACTTGCAACAGAATGTCAAAGCTGCCATTGGATTTCTCCTTATCTGCCTTCTAGCAAGCACTGAGCAAAGCAAGGTACACTACACTAGCTACACTACACACCTGACATTTCAAACATCAATTTTTTAATTTATTTGCTAATCCATGGTGAGTGGCTCTGCAAGGTAGGTCATGTACTATTTAATTGGACCAAAATACAACTACATTCTACAAAATCTTTTACAAATAAATCGGCTTTGATAATTAGCATTGTGGAATTGTTAGCATATGTCCAGTTTCAAGTAGTAGTATAGCTACACTTTTATTTTAGGAATGCCGACCTAAGTGTCTCTTGACGTAAATTTGGACATTTTTATCAAATTAAAGATTGAGAACTTGCTCAGTTTATTCAAGGTTGTGCATTTTATGTGGTAGATTAATAAGTAATTAAGATACAATAATTTGCTTCCAATTAATGCATGACGGAACAATCATAGGTACCATAGACCGTCACGGGAAAATCTGGATTCGTCTCTTAACAAATTAAAGGTTGACTCAGTTTTGATGAGAGAAGCTGAATGTTCCTCAAGATAACGACATTGGCTTCTGAACTTAATGGAAGTACAGTGTTGTTCTTTACACAGATCTGACGAAAACCATTGCGTTTACGCAATGTGCCAGTGAGTTAACTTCAACTACTGTATATGAACTCAGACATTGCTGAGGGGATCATCTCTCCCCGAGGTTAAGGCCTTAGGAATTCACTGAATTATTTTGGGCTAAGAAATAAAGATATGAGCATATGGCGGCCATAATAACTTGAGATTTAGTAGGCCATGATGACAAAGACACTTGTGAAAATTAGCAAGAGTGGTTTGCCTGCAACTCGATGTTATTCCAACTGCCAACGCATTTTTATCTCGAAGTTTCCACACTTCAGATTCTGAGGATTGACTTACAACAACTAACAAACCATGCTAAATACTAAGACATCACATTTGTGCTGGCATCAAGTCCCAATTAATGTTTGGTGTTTATCAAAATTATTTTAAAATCAGGGTGACGAGTACAATAGCATATTTCAAAGCTTGGCTGGACACTTAAACCACTTTTCGCCGGAAGAAGGCCCCAAAGGAGTTAAACTAACGACAACTAAGCCAAAGAAAACAAACAAGACAAAAACGTTCTTCACACAGAAGAAAATGCAAGCAGGCGCTAGCTTGAAAGCAATGCCACTTCATCGCCGACAAGATCGTGCAAACAAACTGGACGTTGCTAGCTCAAAGCCGTCAGGAAACTCACCTCACGAGCTATCATGTTTAGTGCATGATCCTCTGTCGTATTAGACTGTGTTCTTCTCCTCCCTCCTCCTGCTGTGGCTGCCATATTTTCCAGTATTTGCGAAATACGAATACAAACGTATGCGGCAACCTGCTTGACAGCTCTGTTAGTCTATACTAAAATGCTGATGAGCTGCAATCCTCCTTGCCAACACTTGATATCATGCTATGGTGAGGTTCAACCGTAGCAAAACATATGAACGATTCAAGTATTTCCTTGTCAAAAAGCGCCAAAAAAACATCGATATCTACTCAACAAGAAAGCCATCCTCTATCGTAATAAGTCACAATTCCTAAGAAAGGTTTCTGGTTGTAGAAACGTTCATTTGACGAAGAAATCGCAGTCCAACTCGCTACAAGTTGCGGCCACAGTTCTTCTCGATTCAAATGGGCGAAGCACTGTGTGGAAAATGCTCCATGTGACGTCATAGCACCCCACCAAAGCCATATTTGGGTGGAGTAAACTTGAGCCCAGATCGCTTTGAGGGCCAAATTGGAGAGGGTCAGTGTTCTTCTGCGGCATGGTCCAGGTATGGAGGGAAGAAAAGCAAGGGTAATACTTTCTTTTAGAGCACAAATCTAATCTCTCAGAAATTCATTTGTACTATAACAAACTTGTCTTAAGACGGCATTTGGTGATGTTTAAGATGAGGATGAATCATCACAATAAATTTATTATCAATTCAAAAAAGGGGAGAGTAAGCTTACACATGTCAAGTTAGGATTTTTCACAAGGTACGACCAAAAAGGAAATTGCAAAACGCCAATGATGATGAAAAGCAGAGAGGAATTGCTGCAAAATAGCGATTTGGAAGAGGACACGGATTCGGCAAGAAAAGATGGAACGTCAGACAAGGGTCACACATTTAAAGAAAAAACTCATAAAGTAGTGAATAGCGAACTGATATGCAAAGGATCTCTCAAGAAATTTCGACGACAAATTTCAAGAAATTTGCAAAAGGTGAGAGAGTTGCAGGGGGTCACCATTATTTATCGATACGGAAGGCCAATGTAAAAAGCATTACTAATTACATTATAGGAAAGAGCCCAAACTGCTGAGGAAATTTTTGATTTTGGCGTTACTTTAGGGGAAAGCATTTGGCCTATTTGGGAACTTTCCCCTGCAGTTACAATGTTCAAAAATGCCGTGGTGATGAAGATTTTGCTTTTTCTACGAAATTCACAAGACTAAAAAGGATGGCTTAATATTATGGACAGGAGAGAAGCTAATATATCAATCATTCAATTATCAAACGAATTGTTCTTGAATTTAAACGAGCCTTACTTTTTTCTGAAAAAGAAGAGGTTGATTGGTCATGATGACTGGTTACTTTGTCATTTAACCACTTACTAGAGTTATTTATTATTTTTAAACTAAAAATTAATATTAACCTAATTAACTGTAAACTCACGATGCTGAATGAATAATTTCTGCTTCTGAGAGGTATTCGTTCAAGTTTACTCACTCAATACTGGAGTGCTAATGAGATTTTGGGTCCTCATCAGTAATGATATAAACCCTACTTTTTTCTACACAGGTACTAAAGGTTCAACTAACTATTTCAGTCACTAAGCACAATTTCGTCGTTAACGTCTTCATTGACAATGAAATGGTTTTTTTTAACCACTTTAGGCTGTTTGATGTCCATCATACAGGGACTGAAATCAATTTCCGTAATTTCTGCAGGAGAAGTTTTAATTGCGGCAACACCTTGGTGAAAGATGGCCCTTGGAGATCATTGCTACAGTTAATCTGATTTGTATTCCGTTCTATTCACTTCGCTGATTCTGGCAGTTATAGGAAACATGAGGATTTGGTAAAGTAAAAATCCCGTTCATTTTCCTATATGTAAGCTTGATATAAGAATAGTATTAAATCAACAATTCATTGTTTTTAATTTTACCTTGAAATCGCTTTTGCTTCCAAGAAACTATTGAATATTTTACTTACAACTTAATATACCTAGACAGTATCTGCAGATTGAGCTTAACTAAAATACCTTCAATGGAGACAGCTTGTCATCAATGTGAAAAAGCTGTAACCTTATCGTCTAAAGAGTAGAGGTATCCATTTAAGAATCTCCTATCTCTGAGATGTTGGTTACTAAAAAGAGTGGTTTACAGGTTGAGAAATCCACCCATAAAGTTTTGGTTTACGATGTGTAGAGTAGTATGAAAAATGAGCATCTTGAGAGTTGCAAAAATATTATTATACCATAAAAGTGATACAAATACTATCAGTCGCTTTGATATTACAATTGAGTCAACTAGTGACAAGCTCATTGTCGATTTCTGGAATCAACGGCACGAATATGTCCTCTCTGACAGTGGCGGAGCCAGGGGGGTATGAGATGGTTACCTCTAACAAATCATGGCTATCCCAATTTTTCTGAAAATAACATAGAATTACGGAGATAGTAGGGTACGTAAATATAATATGTGTTTTTAGTATTTTTAATTTACTTTTGACAATAACAGCAGCGCTTTTTATGCATTATACTGTATTAAAATGCAACATCACATGTTAAGAAGGACGTTCCTCCAAATTAAAGCGGGCGTTTACAGAGCTGAAGAGGGGCCTTTCCCAAAGCAAAAAATGGGCAAGGTCAAGAAGAATTTCCCTGGGGCTTTCGCTCCCAGATCCCCTTTACTTTCTTGCCCCGCACGTAGTGGCAGCTGACGCCGTCGCTGTTATCTGATAGATCTGATGAAGTCAAATACCATTCAAAGTCAAATACTTATGTGATGATGAGGAGAGAATAAGATAACGCTGTCAATCGGCCGAGTTTTGAATATTCCAATTTGACACAAAAATTTGATTACATTTTGATGTGTCAAAAGGGACTTTAAGGGATTATAACTTAGGAGATAACGACACTTGACTGGGGAATTGCATTTTGACGAATACATAAGTCATTATAGAGCTACTAATTGTGGCCACTGCGTTTGAATGACTTGGCCTATCGAAATTATTGCCTTTGATCGATTATATTTTCCACTGACGAACTAGGGATTGAATAACGCTTGTCACAAATTCACAAATTGTTTCATAACAATATAACTAGGCTTATAATTCTTGGAGAAAGAGACATGACCCGAACTCGTCAAACCTTTACCTAAGTAATTTATTGTCTAAATCAGCTAGAAAAATACTATAAATCGTATAATCACCAGGGCTTATAGGTTTCAAAGGCCTCATTTGGTGGCCTTATACACTCTTTGGATGAAAACGAAAAACAGGGCAAGCTTTATAGAATATCTGTCATTGCTTTTGAAATATGCCATCATTTTTCGCTGGTATGAAAACTTTTGACGTTCTCCTTAGCGGATTACGTCATGCATTTTTTTGAGCTTATCACAGATTCGCTCATCAAGAAAGTATTACGATTCCCACTGGCCTTTGACTTTAGTACTAATCGTGGACCTTTGCAGAAACGAACAACATAGGAAAAATGTCTTTGCAAGTTCGTACTCTGATGACGTCTGTCTGACATTGGAACTGCGTTGTTTTATCCAATAATTCCCCTTATCCAATAATTCCCATTTGCCATCTTCCTACAGTGTTATTTTATCCAATAATTTGCCTTTTGTTAACGGTTTGTTCCAGACAACATGTTCATAATGTTGTCTCAAATATTCTTAAACTTCTGTTTGAAGTTGCTATCCACAGCAAGTGGTAGAAGCCATTACGAACAGAATGTTAAGGAAGAAATTGAGGTAGCTGTTAAGAATAATTATTTGATCGTTTGGGTTTTGATTGGGTACGAAATGGCTTTTGTAATTAACAAGTATTATACATGATTAGCTAAGAACTTAAAATAGAAACTAGCAAATAGCTACTTGGATTAACTCAAGCCGTTAAGTCCCTTACCTCCTTACGTCTAAATCGTAAGAGATACAGAAACAAGAGTGCATGTTGACTCTTTAACGCCAGAAAAGAAGATGACATGGTATCCTATCATATCCTGCGTTCTATCCCATTGTAGTTCTTAGGTAAGCTGAACAAAGATTAACGCTTATAACAATCTTATAAGTTTCATTTGTAGTCATTTGAATATTATTGTATCGCGTACACTTTCTTGATACTCCATTAAGAACTTAAAGACCGTGCCTGACTTAAGACCAACATTGCAGTGGAATGATTGATTAAGAATAAGGGAGAATAGAATTGGAGCAACTGAAAGGGAACAAATAGTCTACTACCAGATGGTGGTCTTTTGGTACAATCACTGCCAATATTCCTTGGTACACCTAGCAATTTGAAAGCTCACAGTTACTCTTCAACTAAAAGAATTATCCTTCTCTCTTTAAGCTGTCCCCTTCCCACCAATTACAATGTTGCTATGTCCGAAACAGTTGCAAAAGCTTGAAGGAATGTTGCCTCAAACAGTTGCTATCAATGTTATCTTTTATCACGCTCATTCACCAACATTGTTAGAGGGGTTGAGAAGATTAAGCATTGAAAATATTGGAAAGTTGCAAGGTATACCAAGACTGTTGGTAATGTTGGTAGCAAACTGCTAGCAAACAGAGTGCAATTCGGGTTGAAATGGAGACGCACAGGACTAGCAAAGTCAATTGTGTAAACGACAAATATTGCAACATTTGAAACCGGGGCAGTAGATGGAGTTAAAAGGGCTGGGCTCTTTGATAAAGGAACTGCCCGTACGAAAATGCAGAAAAGCCGATTAAAAAGAAGACCCCTTGCTAATACGTCGTGGCATGTTTCTTGACTATCTCGACAGGAAATGCAGTAGTTCAGTGTAGTCCAATTTGAGTTTAGCTATCGGAAGCAAGAGGCTGTACTAGGCCACATGAACATTGACAAACAGGAAAGCAAAGTAAGTGAATACATGGTCCTTATACGACCGTAGTGAATAAAGTAGTATGTGTTATTGCAGGGGTGACTAGTGTTCCAAATGTGTACAAAAACCTTTCAGAACGTTACCCTTGGAAGCAAAATAACACCAAACAAGCAATTAAGAACCAATGGCTTTATTACAGCCGAATGTAAATACAATCGTTAAAAGTTATATACTTGTTACACGAGGGATACGCCAATCACAAAAAACTGTCGTTTACAATGCATTAGCTTCAATCTGTTCTTCAACAACAGGTTTATTGTAATGCAGGAATGGAATATATTTCACACAACTGCAAGTTAAATATTTCGAGGAATAAGGTAAGTGGTAAACACGCTCTGTCATCACTTTCCTGTCCAAATGATTTGTGTCTTCAACGTGGCCAGCTTTATTCCAGGCTATGATGCCTCGCTCCTCTGGAGTTCCAGGGATAACATTATCAAGTATAAGAGCAATAAGGCCTCCGACGGCCATATTTGTTTTTAGCAGAACTTCAATAATTTGATCAACTTCTTTGCTCCCTGCAATGGAAATTATGAAAACACACTTTATAAAAATAGTAATACTCAAAATAATCATTTGTATCAGATACTATCCTGCACGTGTTGAATTATCTATGAAAAATTACAGCTACTTTTTAGGGGCACGACAAGAAACGAAGTATTACGGAGAAGTTCAATTTGAGTTCACCTAGCAAGAGACTATGCTAAACCAAATGAAGATTGATGAATAGGAAAGCAAAGTAAGTAAATACTTTGTTCTTGGAACGATTTTGAATCCATACTTTAAAACTTAGGGTCAACCCAGGGACATACTTATTGGGGGGTTTGGAGAATTTCACCCCCCCAATATTGAAAAACAGCATTTCGCAGGGCAAAACTGAAGGAATTAGTAGTTCTGGCATGGCAAAAGATATCAGAAATCAAGCTTCTCAAAATATTAACAGATACTATCCCGCTTGATAAAGTGTTAAAAGTATGGCATGAAAGAAAATGAGAAGAATTTCAATTAAGTAAATTGGTGTGAAAGTAGAGTCATTATTGACTTTTATTTCTAGCGGTTGTTGGTTTGTGTTGTTTTTTTTAAATAATATATGTACTTATGTATTATATGTACAGTACGCACATACGTATATTACTTGTATACTTGCTTTACAGGAAAAAAATTTTGCGTGGCAAAACGGTTTACCCCCCCCCCAAAAAAAAATTGTGAAGTGGCGTCTCCGGAGAACATTAATCTAGTTTTTCCCTCAGCTCCACACGTGCCAAGCTATTCAATTTACTGTTGTCATCTTAAAGAGGGAATATGTAAATGAAGTGCATCTTAGCAGTAATACTTCGTCTTGTAGCATCGTACTTTCTTGATACTGTCTGCACTTTTTAGTCGTCCATGATGGCTTTTGGACTTTTGGATGTAAAGTGTAAAACATTCTATTTCTGCAAAATAAACGAAGCTATGACAGAGCTAATTATCCTGGTGGGCAGGCAGGAGTTCCAAGCGAACTATGAAACGGAGAACGTAAATTATTTTTACGAAATTGACCAGTTTGAGTGGTACTTTAATGTATTCCTGACCCATAAAAATATACAAATGCAACATTTTGTTAGTTTATTAGGTGTACTCTGTTAAATGCAAGTTATTTTTGGTGACTAGACAGACTTTAAGGCTTTCTAGTCCTGACATGAATACAAAATCACATTACATTCGTAAAATCTAGGCCTGCATGACTATAAAGTCGAACAGAGTGTGGTTTTAATTAAATTGAGTGTACAATGAAACGGCTTTAATTCGCATGAATTGTTAAATTGCTGAACACGATACCAATTGCCATGACAAATAAATCTTTTTTATATACAACCTCTAACCCACCCAAAAACAGTGATTACACAATGCCCTGTTATTTTTTGGTCTTCGCAATTTAGCACTGACAACAATTTCTAGCAATTTTACTCTCATTAAACATTTATTGCTCTATCAACTAACTCGCTTTTATTATTGGAGCAATTATCATACAGCAAACTGTAGCATAGTAATTACCTTTGTTTATTTAAACAATATGAAGTTTAGATTGGTCAGGTTGATGTTTTCTCAATAAGGCTGGCTGGAAGATGTCCTATTACCGGAAGTAACGTCACATAGAAAGAGAAACTACGCTCTGTAAGCGAAAGTTAGCACTGATTGGTTAGTCATGATCGCTATTAGGTACGTAGTACTAACTTGTCTATTTACAAAACTTACTATATCGACATTGGCTTTCACTCAACAAGTTATGTTGATCTGTTTTTGGTAGGGTTCTGTAGGGAAGATTGAAATAACAAGAGGCAGAAAAGATGAAGACTTGATTTAGGACAGACCATTGCAACCATATAGGTAAGGTCCTGGTAGTAGGGATGCAAATTACTGGGCATTTGCTTGGAATTCGGACTCGGAAATTAGTCGCAACTTGTCATTTCACCGCTTTGTAAGTGAAAACAAGGTTACAAAAGCTTGGGAGATTAAGATTTGTCATTCCGGGTTCATTCACAGAAAATAGTCATTTAACTACGGTCAGGATTTTAACAGAACTGATGTTTCATAGGCAATAACTGATAGATACATCTACTGATGTCTGCCGATGTGGGCTGCAAATGAATAGAAGTTCCGTATCCCCAAAGGAACTGGAGGGTTGTAAGCTCTAAGGGAAGCTTGAGAAGACGAAATTTGTGAAATCTCATTTCTTTCTTCCCATGATCTGAAAATTTGATAGGGGATAACTTTAAAGAATGATATCTTCTCAAAAAATGCTACTTTATATTTTGTGATTCATTTGTGTTGAAGAGCATTAAAACGTTAACAGTGGGGAACTGTCAAAGACAAATTGATCCGAGGAATAAAGAATTAACTTAAATAAGCATTTCATTATTAACTTTTAACGGATTAACAATTTACAAGATGGAACCAAATATAATCATACTTTGCACCGTGAAGATAGCGAAATGATATGTCTGTTGATTATAAGTTACAAAATATTCGGAATCGGAGCGGTTGCATTGACTTTATGCATGTCCCGATACGATCCATTTATTTGTATGGGTTACTGCCCAAGTAGATTGACCATCTCCAACACGAACAGAGTACATTACAACATACCAGTGACTGCAATAGTAGTATAACTGCAGGCTTTTTGCAAACTACAATACCATGATTGGCTTGGTAAGGGTTCACTTAAAGCTATATATATAGATATATAAAGATATTTTTATTGAAAAGCTGCAGCTTAGGAGCACGAATCGTGTGTCGAAGTTCGATTCTTTTCAAAATTAATCAGAAGTAAGATTAGATATGACTACAAATAGGAAAACAGCAAGTATAACACAAAGTTACTGAACAGTTAAAAGTAATTAAGTCAATACTCGAGGCATATTAAGTGAACGAGATTAAAATAAAGAGCGAGTTTAAAGATAAGTTGTTATAGAAAAAGTCTTCTTCCTGTTTATTTACAGCCTGAGATGTTGCACAGAAATGAAGTTCGAGCAACTAGGAGAAGTCACTCATCATTCCAGTGCTCCATTCCAAATTTTTTATTATTTGAATAAGAAATCAGGAAGTGTCTAGTTCTACATATCCCTGAAACACCAGATACAGTAAACTAAACTTATTAAATGAAAGCGATCGTCAGTCTTATGATTTTATAGTAACCCTGAATAATACGCCTTAATAAAGCCTAGTAGTAAAAAAACACATTAAAATTACCTAACTAAAGGCATCCAGCACTAACTAATCAGTGGTCACTTCCAGTTACGACTGTATACTGCTCTCTAATTCACAGCTTCGGAATGGCAAACATCCAATAATTTATCTGAGAACACAGGTTAGTACGTCATCAACATTTTGCTGCTCGGGTCAAGTACTCTTTCTTATGAGAATTCAGTGTCACATGTTTGTTATGATGCCGTAAATTAAAAAAGGTTATCACTGCATCACATCCCTGAGCACTTAGACCATGACTTTTACAACCAACAATTTGCTGAGTTGTGTAATATCTAACTGTAATTAGTTCATGTAGTTTATATGTCTTCATTCCACCTTTTTAATTGCCCCGGAGACAAATTTTTATGAAAACTCCTATAAACTTATGGGCTTCAAACTTACTAATGGCCATTACGAATAAAGACGATATTTCAAGTAGAAAGTACACTTTAATCGACTTGTTAAAAGGCCCTGATCAGAGACTCTCATTTCGACTGAATTGCTTAATCTAAAAGTAAACTATGAGGTGAGAGAAACAATGTATCTAGCTTTTGATCTCCATAAAGTTTCAAGGTGGGCAGCTCGAATGTGAAGGCACTTGTTTTTCACTTAATTAGACTTCGTAGCAACCTCAAAGCAATTCGATGTTATTAACGTGAACCCCCCCGTAAAACACTACACTCGTACTAGTCCTCAGCGGTTGACGTATAGGGAAAAGGAAACCACGGGCCTTTCAGCAATCAATCTGTTGAACTTTTCCTGCGTTTGCAGAATCTTTCACAAATTTGGGGCTTTACGTTGTTTCATATCTTCCCCTCAACCCACGGGAATACTTAAATTGTACTATTTCTGTGGTAAGTGCAAATCCCGTTCTATTTTATCTCATCCATGAGGCTTTTATAGAATTTTAAAGACTTGTGCTTCGGAATGATTGTGAGTTAATCATTCCGTTTTGTAAGGATTCGTTTTCCGTCAAAATCAGAGTCTTATTATTTTGCTGTAATGGGCGGTAAAATTTTGGAACAAGGTTTTTCGAAGCAAAATAGAAATGGTAATGCATGTCAATTACAAGATAGCACTCTAGCCATCAACTTAAGAAATTGCGAACAAGCTAAAGATCATTTAAAGTCACATTCAAGCTCACCGAATCAATGTCGTCTTCCTTTGTTGACGCTTATAGTCATTCCAAACGATCTTTTGGATTCTGTTAGTAAGAGTGCTTTCTTCATTATCCCAGCTTTGATTATCTTACCGAGACAATTATTTAAAAATTCATATTATCTGGTTCTTTTTTAATTATCTGCACCCAAATTAGTGGGAGAAACGCAAGAAACAACCCACATGCAAGCCACAAGGAACTGGTTTTTCTTGTGAAACAATTTATGCAAACATGCAAACACCACATGTCTTTATCAGTCTTTTGCCCCAAGATTTTAAAACATGATCCGATACGAAATCGCAGCTTTCCTTTCTTCGTTTTATCAAAATTATTCGATAAGATGGAAATTTTAATGATAGTTGACTCAACTAGACGGAAGCACTGTATGTACTATAACATCGTTGACTCGTATGCCATTTAAAAATTTGTTATCTTCTGAATTACCTAAATCTGTACTGTATTTCTTACTCCATCTAGCCTTAAGAGTTGCAAGTTTTCTTTCAATTTAAAACAATGTTCCTCAGTCATTTCGCTTTTTTGCTATTTGCATGGGTAAGTCTCTTACTTTTACGTCTATGTACCTGGAAAAGCATTCCGTGTCTTTAGTGATAGGAGTAGAAAGCATTCAGTGATCAAAATCACTTCGAGATAGTTAACCTGCTTATAAAGACAATTTTCATATTGCTGAGTATCCCCTACCTTAGAAAGACTTTTCAATCGTAGCTTAAGATAGAGAAAATATTGATTTGTTGATGTAGTGAAGGTTGTTACCAATTCGTCTATCGTTTTGCTTGAAGGGGCTCTCTCTTTATATTGAAAGCTTTTTTGTAGAATATTCTGTAAGATAGGAAGAAAGTCTTGCCAAGCAGGAAAGTATTTATGACCTCAATTGGGAATCAAACCCAGCCAATCAGAAACAATCACCAAAAGCGCGGGAAAATGTTTAACATTATTTGAAGAGACTGAGGGATACGACGACGAATTCTTTTTGCCTGCAAAGTGTCAGTGTTCTGACTATAATGTCCACATGTTGCACTTTATAGGGAAATGATTTATAAGAAAGTAGTACTCAATTCCTAAAAAAGTTACGGAAGTTCGGATATGCGTTTTTATAAGCCAAGAAAGTTAGAAATTTTAATGTTTCCATAAAAAAAGACATGAAAACAGACAACTTAATGTTGTAGTAATTGAGAACTGACATCCAATAAACCTATACCTGACCAGCCATTGCAATAAGACATATTACACAGTAACGAACACTTTAATTTCAAGTAGGTGCGAGTTTTATGTTCAGGGAAATTTACATCAACGTCTGTGAATTTCGCCTCCAGATTATGTTATCTTAGTGTCAATTTATGCAAACTAAGCGATGATAGCTATGAAATAAGTACTGTTGGAAGGATAATTGACTTTAAGATCTAACTTTGGTTTTTTCAAAGAGAACCGTGAGACAATTTAATAATTTGCTAAGAAAGTTTTGGGAAAGTTTACTTATTATTATTACATATATTACATATATTGGTAACATATTAATATTAATATGGTAATATGGTAATATATATTACATCAGTTTTAATTTAATGTCGCAAATTTTCAAGACGATTTTCAAGTTTTGTACAACAAAAAGATTAAATACTTTAACATAATCTCTTTGTCTAAATTTGAATAATTTTGCTGCAAGTTACAAGTTATAAAATGTCCGGTCACCAAAACAAAGTAAGCTTGATTTCGTCAGTAGAAAACCAACTGAATGTTAGAAAATATTACGCAATATGCAAGATGATCAGCAACGCTACAGAGTAAATGATACGCAAAGAAAGAGATATTAGGCGATAAGACTTGTTGTTGGTGCTGAAGCTAAAATTGATTCCTGCGATTTGGATGAAAAAGTTATCTCATTTGAAGGTACATTATCAGAATTGGATACATCATAATAAAAGCAAGTTGACCACTTTCAATTTCCTCAGAATTTGACGAAAAATGTATTAAAGCCAAACAAAAGTCGAAAGGGAAAAGAAAACGTATATATTGCGCAATGTGTTTCCCAAATTCTGATTTTACGAAGTGTTCATGTTACAAAAATGTTTATTAATCAAAAGGAACAAAATCAAGAACATCTGTAGAGTAAAGCACACCGAGAATACTTCAAAGCTAAAAGCACAAACAACCTTTCAGCTGTTGAAAAATACAAATCTGCATCTCTTGATTCAATTTTTAAAATCTGCTTCTGGTGATTCAGTTTTTTAAAATCTGCTCCCCGTGATTCAATTTCTAAAATCTTCATTGACTTTGAGCATTTGACTAAGCCTGCTGCAGCAGGTCATCTAGCCTCTATGACTTTTGGTGCTGATGATACTATGATTTTGTCAGCAACCACTTCTGTGTTTGAAATGTGATGAACAGATGTTACCATGGAAACAGACAGACAATGCATTAACAGAAACAATATATGTATCTTCATGCGACTTGTTCTATTCTTTTTTATTAGCTAGAGGTGTTGAGCGAGTTTTGTATTTGATATTCTGTATGTGATAGCAATAGACAAAACATATTTTTGCAGCTATGAGTCCATACTCACACAATCTACTCTTAAAATCATTAGCCAGATATCAACTGACGGAGAGAGCAAGAATGTGGTACAACACCAAGACCTTGTGGAAACATATTGATGGTAAGCAGCAAGAGCCTGCTATCAATTTATCTCTTCTAAAGTCTGTATGTGCAGTACATTCAGCTGCAAATGCCTGCAATGTAAGTCTGTTTCTGGAATTGAGTTAGCAGTGAAGAAGCTGTCTGCAATGGCCACATTTTTCCACTCTTCTGCATGACGTTCCTCCGATTTGGAGAACAAAGGAACAGGGGTCTCACAGTAAGACGCCTTTGAAAGTATTTTCAAGTAGAATGGGCAGAATTTCCCGTCCCTCCCGCACCAGTGCTGGCTAAGTAGCGAGGCGCAGGCTACTGTTGGCCCTCAACAGTTGGCGGTGTGGCGAGCCCCGTAAAACCCAGCTGAACAATCTCACATGAAACTACGCCA
>JANTCA010038861.1:0-12840 GCA_024741275.1 Chironex yamaguchii
GTTCTCGAAATATTTAGTTAAAATCCATCAATACCATAAATAGATTTTTATGACGTCATCACTTGAGTAGTCTATTTAAGCACAATCATCGTTCGAAGCTTGAATGATCAATCATAACAATTTTACTACCGCCCTCCTACATCTCTTCTTCTTTTGTTTTGTTCTTCTTTTTCTTGCAGTATACGTCTTTTGCTTGGTCCTTCTTTCTCTTGAAGTATACGTGTTTTGCTTTGTCCTTCTTTCTCTTGCAGTATACGTCTTTTGCTTGGTCCTTCTTTCTCTTGAAGTATAAGTGTTTTGCTTGGTCCTTCTCTCTCTTGCAGTATACTTTTAAACTTTGTTACAGATTAAGACAAGTAAGTCCAATTCCCAAACATTTGACCTGGGTAGATGCAGTACCACAGGTCAACTAACTGGATCAAACAAGATCTCATCACAGTTATCTCTTGAATAATTTACATCCCGCGATAGAACAAACTCGATTTCGTGGTCTTAAAAGTTCCGAGGTGAGGTCACTCTGTCGTATGCAAGATCGAAACTAGTAATTTTCTTTGACAGGAAACATTGGACAAAAATAGCTCTGATATATAATCAGATTCAAAATTAATCACAATGGTGGGACTGGCGGAGATGTTTTGGAAAATTATGGAAGTTTTCACTAGTCATTGGAATTTGAGTTTTGAAACGGCGTTTATCAACGTAATGACTAATTATCAACGTAATGAGAGAGATTATACAACCAGGTTGATGACGATGAATACAATATACGTATATAGAAGCAGTTAGATGGTTGACATTGGAAGTACTACTTCAAGCCAAGTTGACATAAGATTATAAACTGAAAGGATGCAACTACAATACGTTTCTGCTTTGCCTTTCTCTTTCATAATTTATAAAGTAATTTCCATCTATCTTTAATGACAACTGAAAGGGCTCACTCAATGGCCACCAATAGCTGACGCTGCATCTGTGTGTTTCTTGATCCTTTAGTGTAAGTGTTGGCATGTATTACCGATATAAACTGCATCACACAAGAATTCATCACACAAGGGCTCTTTATGCTATTCTGACAATGTATACTCGGAGGTAGAGACACTGATCACACAGACATATTGGTCTCTCTTTCTGAACATAACAACTGAGTCCCCCACATCAATCGAGGCCTCGTAACTAACATTACATAATTTCTACACATTGTTAAAGCTTCTTTGTTATTTTTCATTTCATAGCTTTTTATTATCTATGGTGGGTTATATAACCTTACCTTAATGAGTTATGTAGTGAATAAGCACTGACTTGACACTTTTACGAAGGCTTACACAATATTCTGTGCAGAAACATAGCTGTGCCGGGTTTGGAATTGTCTGGCAGCTACGCCGCTAGGAAGTGAACTAGTGATTTTGGGATGTTCTGAGCCTCCCAATGGAGTTTGGGGCAAAGTCGTTTGGGCCATTTAGAACTAAAAATGGCTTCAAATCAGCTCGAAATTCAGTCAAAATAAATTGGAAAACAACAGTGTGAATGAAGTGAAAAGATTATTTTCCGGTCGGTAAATGTAAATTCTGGGCGGCACCGCCCACCGTTGGCAGAACCTTGTTCATTTTTAGCCTCCTAGTAAGTTGTGCCTTGACGTGGTTCGAGGTCTTGCGTGCTCCTGCGTCCCGGAGAGCTATGCCGACGGGCATTAGCCCCTGACAGGTCCAACCAAGTCGGACAGGTCAAAGGGTATGAGCCAGACTAACTGCAATTCATCCACCTTCTGCCTTGCAGCTGTGCCCTCTGAGAAAAGGTTAAGAGAGTAAAACCCTAACAAAAAATCAGGAGACAGGGACCCGAAGGCAGGTGTTGCTAAGCATTCCATCCAGCATCTGGCATCCCCTGCAACCTTGTAGATATGTCAACAAGGTTGCAGTATTCACCATGTCTTTCCTTTGGCAATTGTTGACTAGGTAGAGGGGGGAAAGTGGAGCATGGGCAACACACCTTCTCTATATCATACTGCCCAGGTATAGTAGTAAAATGGAGGGTGGACACTTTACGCCACGACTCACACTCGTGGGAAACCAAACCAGGAAGAAGCAGCTAAGGTTTATAAATTTTCTCAAACTGGCACAAGTATAGATGCCACCGGTATTGTCTGATGGTGGGAGTGGCTCTCTAGCCACATTGATCAGCTACCGCTCACCTCAATCTGGGTAACCTCTAGTCCATAAAGAGCTCATCTGTCACGTCTGCTTGCAAGGAGCTAGACCAAAAGTCCAATAGCAGATGAAAGGACTTACCCGTGGCCAAACGTAGACTCCGATAAACTGGACTCAGACTAGCGACCTGGAACGTTCGGACTTTGCACACTGGTTTGGAGAGGACTTGTCAGATCTGGATGATGCGAGGAAGACAGCAATCGTGGATCGTGAACAGCTTAGACTGATTATTTGCATAGCTGCACTACACGAAAACTGACACTGGTAAAGTCAAGGTGACAATTACCAGAACGTACCACGGTGTAGACTGTAATGCATATCACTCCCTGGTATTGAGCATGATCAAACTTGTCCCCCGAAGGACTCACTCTGCAAAGCCACCACATTCCTTGAAGCTGAACACTGCATACATGAATGACCCATCAAAATCTTCAGACTTCCGTTGCCGTTTGTCAGCCAGGCTCGTGGCTGATCCACCTACCGGAACTGCGGATACATGTTGGCTAACTTGAGAGATGCAATCTTCAACTGTGCACTCGAGTCTCATGCGAAACGGCCGCGCTACAGGGAGGATTGGGTTGCAGGTTATTTAGATGTCCTGCTCCCTCTCCTAGAAGAGATAAGCAAGGCATTCATTGCTTCCTACAACAACCCTTCACAAGCCCCTCTTGCTAAACTGAGGGAGATCAAGTCCAGAGTCTTAGTGAGGCACGCCAATGTGCCAACAAATACTGGGAGAAACTTTGCTCTGATATTTAGAATGTGAGAGAGGGCGGCGACATCAGGACTATGCACCAGAAAATCAGGTGTGCTGCTGGGCTAAAAGCTTCAAAAGTAGCCTCAATCACGTCCACAACTGGTGAACATCTACTGGACAAACAGCAACAACTAAACTGCTGGCTAAAGCACTACTCAACTCTATACGCAGAAGATAAACAGCTGCACGAGGAGCCTGTAATGTCCCCTCTGTCACCTATAGTTGACCTGGATGCTGAACCTAGTATGGAGGATCCTGAAAAGCCACCAGGGAGCTTTCCACAGGCAAGAGCCCTGGAACAGACAACATACCAGCTGCGCTCCTAAAAGAAAATGCTGCTTGTCTTCTTCCTCACTTGAACAAGCTACTTCTATAATGCTGGCATACTGGATCTATGCTAAGCAATATGTGTAATTCCAAAATAGTGACTCTGTACAAGAACAAGGGTGACAAAGGTGACTCCAATAACTATCCTCCTCAGTATTGCTGGGAAGGCCTTTGCGACAATATTGCTAAAGAGGCTACAAATGCTTGCAGACCGGGTCTTACCAGAATGTCACTGTGGCGCAAAAAGGTCTACCGTGGACATGATCTTTGCTTTAAAACAACTGCAGGAGAAATGTCGTGAACAGCAAGAGACCTTTACACATTGCATTTGTGCATCTCACAAAAGCTTTTGATATGGCCAGCAGATCTGGCTTGTATTGTGTGTTGGAAGCAATCACCTACCCTCCTGCTCTGTTAAGGCTAGCCTGTGCCTTTCATGACAACATGGAAGCCACAGTCCAATATGATGGCTCCCAATCAAGCAGCTTTGCCATTAAGAATGGCTTAAAGCAAGGCTGTGTTTTGGTTCTCACCCTGTTTGGTACCTACTTTGCCGTCTTGCTGGACGTCGCAGATGTATCATTTCACTGGTGAACAGACGGCTGCATCTTTAGCCTAGCCAGGTTTAAATCTCTAACCAAGGTGCAGCACTCATACTGCAAAGATTCAATGCTGAACATGAACATGGACCATGAACCAGATAGCAACTGCACGGCCTGCACCAGATGATGACACACTACACTGCAGATTCTGTGGCCACCTCGGCGGGGTTCGCATAGGTTTAAACAACCTTGAGCAATGCTACAACCTAGGACACGAACACTGACTGCTCTGACCATCTTTTGAGACGCAAAAGCCATGACGATGATGATGTTTATTTTTGGAATTTGGAATGGTGCTTTTTATATCAAAGGCCACCTTTGTATCTTACAAGGAGCACCAAAAGGCCATTACTTCAATGACAAATTACGTTACGTTACATTGCATCTAAGAGTCGGATAACAAAGTTCGGATTCTTCAGAGGCTGCCACTTTTACGTAATCGGTATCTAGATATGTACTTGGATAGAAAGTACATAGCTAGATACAAAGGCTTGATTACAAAACCCTACCTTTGTTAATCCTCATTTTTATTGGGAGGTCCTCTTAAGATTTGACATTCGTTTGTTAGATTTGTAATACAGTATCCTTCCAGTTGCTGATCTCTATATTGGTGGCCTTAATCGGACAATCAAAATTCCAAAGGAAAATCACGTTGACATTTTGGGGTTTCTATCTCTTCAATCATGTTGTGTAGGGAACAAATCAATATTCTTTAAGACAAATTAAGTGTAATTATAATCAAAGAAAGCCATCATAAGAACGAAGTAACTTCTTAAACAGCATAGGATTAAAAAAATAGTAATACTTTAACAAATGGATATAGTTATTCCGTAATATAGCTTACTTATAGTTTCCACGCCTTTATCTGAGTGCGTTTACTTTCAAAGTAGAAAAGATTGCTGACATTGACGTGAACTAGAAGAACCCATAATCATGAACACATGAAATAAGACCATAAAAGCGGGTCTTTTGAAACTTTTATCGCTGCTTCAAGAAAAATTAGATGCAGTCAACGCTTTACTTTCTCAACTGTACATCCTCTCCTCTTTCTGAGCAGTCTATTTTCTTCATGATGTCGGTACTTATCTACTTTACTTCATGAAATAGATCTTCTTAGCTTACCCTTTTCGTAATGAAGTGCAAGCACATATCTGTAAATATGGTCATTTGCATTGTTATGGTCCATTTTACTATGCCATGATGTCTGTCTACTCATATTATTATGTTTAAATTGCATTTAAGTAAGTAGACGTGGGGTCAATCATGTCAATAATAATGTCTGCCTATATCAAATAACTGTGATACAACATCAAAAAATAAAGTCATGGAGAATGACGTCATGTAATTAAAGCAACTATGAGTGCATTATTTGCTTTGTAATTACGTCACATTTACTGGCTCTTGTAAATCAAGCAGTTGTACTGTATTAAATATTCCAGGATTGTTTAATCTCACGTATTTGGTGACCTTTGTATCTGCAGCGTAAAATCAACCATTGTTTGTGTTCTCTTCAAGTCAAGATATGATTGATGTTCGTGGGATGATCGATTGTCACCAACGATGCGTCTTGTTGCCAACCATATCCATAATGTCACCCACACATACAGACATGTGATGATATGCCAGTATAGAAAGTACTTAAAATATTTTGGGATTTATTTCTGGGCTTTTGTCTGTCCGATGTTTAAATTCATGTTTCACATAAATGATATCATAGATTTTGAAAGCATTCCAGCAATAGAAAATGTTGAAATGTTGGCCACTGAAATTGGCATTTGTAGTCATTGTGGATGGAGACGTCAATAATAAAATATCGTTCTAACGCTTGAAGCATGCAAGTTCTTGTATTTCTATGTTGAAGCTACGAAATACAAAGGAAAGTCCTTACGGTATTAGTGATATTTAAGAACTGTTAGAGATGACTTTACGAGTTGGTAAACTAGTAGAAAAAATGTGGTATATCTGATTTTATTTCGTCTGTGGTCATGAGCGTCCGTCGAAATATATGCAGGGCGTAAGAATCTTATGTCTACGATCGTTGAAACAAGTTGCATAAATCCATTCTTTGGATACTCTCATGCAGAATAGCAACTATGAGTAAAAAAAAACTGATTGTCATGTCAATGCTCTTTGCTAAAACATGTCATTGTAATTAACATTACTAACTGAACATCACCAACATAGAATTCATTGTCTTTAACTGACTGGACCTGATGGGCTCGAGAGAATAACTTTGAGTGAAAATGCCAATCTAAATAGCAGTCGTTCACGAGATCATCCGCTCCTTAACGACCTGACGTTACGTCAACCTGATTAGACTCCCTGTTCTAAAATAAATGGAGAATGTGGAACACCATTCCTAACTGGAAAAACACATGAAGGAAACTACACGTGAGGAGACTTCTATTGTTTCTACATATACGCAGAGAAGGAAGAAACTCGAGTGCCTAGAGCAAGAGAAAGAAGGCAGAAAGAGAAGGGACATAGACAACAATATCAAAATTGTATTCAAGAGCAAAGCAAGGTGAGGTAGAAATCATAAATTCAAACTCAGATTCACGAATCTATAAAAATGAGTAGAAAGAGAGCGTTGTTGTGTTGAGGTGTACAATGATCAGATTCGCTGCAATCAAATCAAATTCCCAAAAGCCTAAATTAGTACTAAAATACTACAATTGATCATAATGATATAAAATTATCTTAACTGTTTTAGGATTGTTTAGGCACATTGGTCTTAACTTAAAGTGATTTCCTTCATCCATTTCGTGATGCTGTTTTAGTCTTATAATCATGTTAAGCAAATCTGCTTCGCACGTTTCTTTCACCAATTGTGTTTCTTAGGCCTTGATCGTATCAGCCATCTCAAAGTCATGAAACAAACAGTACTTTTCAATATTGGAATTCACATCTTAAGGATAACAAAGACATTCTCAAATGCGCTTTTAAAATTAATTGTATATAAAAAGTGAAATTGCGTCAAGCTCTGAGACTTTGGTACACCAAACAGTGAACTCATCTTTTTGCGTATGTAATCTTGATATAAAGCCAACTCTTTGCTTTTTATTTGAATTTAGGTTATTCTAATTTTTTTGAAGCAGTTATCATGTCTTGAATTTTCGCAGAAATATTCTTCTTTCTTAGTTTTCTTCGAGTCGGAGCTGTGCAATGGACATAAGGAAGAAAGGGCACGCAAAGGTATCTGTCCAGTGCATTTCAATCTTAGTGCAAATTGTCTTAAAATCTACCGAATTATAATCTTTATAAAACCTAAACATATGCGTTCAAAGACTAAGAGAACAGTGAGGTAATGCTGATCATGTTGTAATTATGTAATAAAGAATGTAACATAGTGGATTTCTAGTTGCTCTTTCTTAGAACTAATCAAAATATTGTGCCTTGTCGGGTGTCTGTATTATTCAAACTGTTATTTACTGCCTCCAGTTAAGAGAGTTAAATTAACTGCTTTTGTTACTTTTGAGCTTGTGAGAGGTTTGGGAGGGAAGGAGGTTGGTATGCAAGAGTGAATTTTGCTACCATGAAAAATTAGAAAAACTGTTAAAAGATAAAATAAAACTTGACATTTACAGGAGAGATCTATTCTGCAACTCATTAAGAATTATACAAAGATATTTGAACTTTTCCAATGCGATACAGTACAATGAAAGCACAATATTATATGCACAAAGCACATATAATTGCTTACACTACTGTTGAATTTGTATCCCTTCCTTCTCTCTGTCATTCAATATTTTATGGTTATTTGACTGTAGTAACTGTATTGTTATAACCTACATATGATTCAAATAAATATGTCGGTGCTGTGTTGTGTCAAATCAGGGTCCATACTCAACCCTTCTATTTTCTATTTTTATAGACAAGTGCCTCATTAAATTGACCAATCGCGAGCAGAGCATATCCTTTTTGATTTTTAGCCTAATTGTTTATAGATGGCAAACAATACTACAATACCTTGAACAGCAAGTACTTGGTAAAAACCTCGGTGTACTCTTCTTGTTGTACATTATCCTGCATCATTTGTAACCAAACGAGTGTCATATATTCCAATTTTTTATCTATTAGTATCTCTTCCATTAGAGACAGCGAAATCATTAGCAACCATGATATAGGCAATGTCTTCTTTATTCCAAGTCAAAGTGCTACTAAATCACGTTTATCTATAATGTCTTCACCTCAGAAGGATTTTCTGGCAGACATTCAATATCCATTCTCTAAAGTACTATGTATTGAGTCTTAAGGCAGATAAATTGACAGATTGTTGTCGCTTCTCCCATGGAAATGGTGAGGAAGGATACAACAGTTACTTGTGTGCGAGTACATGCTTTTCTAGTGCTCTTTTATGTCAATGTCGTCCATAAAAATTCTGTACATTTTGCAGAGTTTATGCCATTCATTTCGTGAAACAAACCATACACATACGCTTGTGCAGCTCAATTCTTTATGGGAAAGGAAAAGGTTGACTCAAAAGTATGCACACAAATAGGCGACAGATTACTTTCTAACTCTGATTTCATAACAACATGGATTTTTGTGCTCAGGATAGTAAATCATTTGGAACCTTTGACATCTATATTTTCTCATATTTCTGAATCAAAACTTGCAAATGACAGTTTAAGGACCGCAATCACCAGGTTCTACTAACAAAATGTCGTAAACAATGCACTCTTTTATGAAGGCATAGCAGTTCGCTCAACCGCATAGAGTGTACGTCTTTGGTTTTAAATGACATAATTCTGAAACCTTTTAACTCTAAAGAATAAAGCATTTCCGTCAATAAAATGTCTATAAGATTACTGGAGTTCAGCATTTAATATCCACTGTTAATAACATCATGAAAAGGAAGGACCAGAATGCGATGCGGTTGCCTATTGAAACTGCGAGACAGAAGATCTTTCAAAGTTCAAGTGGAGACGACATTGGAAGCTTTACAATCTACTCTTCTAAGTCAAAATTGACTTTCACGCAAACTTAAGCAGACTGACACATTGAGTTCAAATTGCACCCTTCTTTATTTGCAGGAAAATGGAGAACGTCAAAATTTGGCCAGTTCTTGTCATTCTGATATCAATTGCCTTATTGAGTCGACCCGTTGTGACATTTCGGGAAGAATTTGCCCAAGGTTTACAAAAGACAAGTCAGGTTAGTCTTGTAGTAGACATTTGTTATATATTTCTTATTCAATACTTTTATCTTAAAGCCAATTTGAATTCACCTACATAAGGTATTCTTTCGTTGTTCAATATTTAAAAAAACCCAGAAATTGTTAAACAGAACTAACAAGATTGACTACAAAGATGTCGGAAAATAGAATGAACGCACATCATTTTGAAGGACACATCTTCACTAGCGTAGTCGATAAAAATAATTTTAATTTATAAACCTACAGTTTATTCCCAATCTTTAATATACGATCTATATAAAGTGATGACACAAAATACCAATACATGCAACTAGACGTCAAAGCTTGTATTATTAATGTCAGATGTCGGGGCATATATGCCTTCAATGAATTACGAACATAATGATATACAACATACGTCTTGTATTTGATCCTAATTTTATGAGTACCCATTGTGGCATTTTAATCTTCAGCAACTGTTTCTGATTATCTATCCAATGTCGAACTGTTATATCGTACATCATAAACACAAATGTATTCCCTAACTGCCTTGCCCTGCAACAGCTAACTGTTGGTAATCCCGTGATGTAATTCCTAATTTCAAACTCTGATTTCTCAAGTCTCAAATTTGAAAGTTAAAATGTTCATACCGCCGAACAAAGGGATATTTCGTAAAGCCTGCAAACTATGCCAATTAGATGTATAGCTAATGCAAAATAAATTTGTATGAATTGATTCAAATAGCAATGCCAATAAAAACAAAAGAGATCGATGTCAATATGAACTGATTTTAAGGAACCTGTTCTCTAATGCTATTATTATCTGTTAAGCATTAAGTATAAGCAAAAGTCTGGGACATAGGTCATAAAACTATTGCTTTCATATCAACCAAAACAAAACACCCCACTACCACAACCAATTTATGATTATTTGCATCTTCATTAAATGCTAAAGTTGCTTCCTTTTGTTGCTATTACCAGTAGCAGTAGCAGTCACAAATGCAAATTAATTACAAATACCAGTAGCATAAGATCCGAGCAGATAATAGCATATTACATGTAATAGGAGACTGGATTGCCAAGAAACAAATGCAATTTGCAACTCTAGCATTGTCATTACTAGCGTAATCGCCGTAAATCATCAGTGATCACCATCAACGTCACATTGTAATCACTATCATCATCAATCTTTAGCATCATTACAACCATCAATATCATCACAATCACAATTAATCATCAGTGTATAATTATCATCATCATCATCATCACCATTGTTATCATCATCATCTCCATCATCAATGATATAACTACCATTTAGATAGTCATCATCACTGTTAATGCCACCAGTGTCAGTCAATAATCAGTGATTCTCGTTCTAACAGGTCGATGAAACAAAACATATAGGAGATGCCGATTGGCCCTGGGATGATAAAGAGGACGACAACCAAGAGGAGAATGGGGACGAAATTGTCAAACAGGGTTACCATGGAGTACAATCAATGGAGTTACAAAACGAAGAAAGGTCACCCAGACGTTTCGGTGTCCGACCTTATCAACCAAAGGTATAGCTGATACACACCTTTAGATTTACTTTCGTTGGTTTAATGCACAAACAATTTAAGTGCTGTGACATGTTAGGTTGCAAAATGTGCTTGAAGTCAAGTGATAGCATGCACTGTGATGTCCCAATAGTGGGAAAGCTAAGATTTATTTTGAGCATGAGCTTATAATGAGATGAAATATTTCTTTCCTTTTCTTTTAGTTGCATGCATTGATTGTATTATTTTATGCTTCTGCTTCTATTTTTACTACCAAGAGGTTATATTGCTGGATGTCACCCCCATGAGCCTCAATTCATGGGTATAATTTCGGTGGTTACTGTCATCCCTGGCACCACCACCAGCATAATGCAAGAGGAAGGTGTCTTTAAATCAGTGGCCACCACGAGAACATTAAGCTGTTTGCTACCTGAAGAAACATCACAGCTGTTTTCAGTTTATGGCCACCATGGCCAAAGACGGACACAAAACCAGTCGGGGAGTGAACAACGAAACCATGACATTCGACTGAGAAAAATAGTAAATCAGTGATGAAAAAGAAAAACAATTTTTAGACAACACAAGGAAGACCAAGGCATTTAACAGTAACGAGTTTTGAAGCTTTGAAGTTTAAGGTACGAAGCAATTCAAGAAATGATACCTAATTGAAGGTATTTTGGCCATGCATAGATGAGAGTTGGAAGAAGGTCCTACTATTTGCTTTTTATTGTAGCTGTTTAAACAGACAAACATATCAGACAAATGCTTATAGAAATATTTAGAGGACAATGTGAGGGAAGCAACGTCACAGCGATAAGACAGAGAATCCTATGATTATGTAGATGCCAAGTCATGGCCAATTGCTTTACAGATTCCATTTATTGGATTTGATCAGGCCAACGGAAGAAGCGGACAAGCGCCCCAGCCCAGAGGTGAAAACAGTATTCAATACAGCGTCGAACTGAGGATTGATGAAGATCAAGTATAGTAGGAGGTGCAAGGAAATGGTGTGGACAAAAGCTGTTTTTTCTTCGGTTTTTCAAGTGAATTTCTTGGCTAAGGTCATGTGTAAAACAAGAGTGTAGTCACCTTCATCTTTAGTAAAAACTTGCCATTAAGAACAACTTTGATTTTAATGAAATGGTATTAAACATCAGGCAAGCTACACCATACCAACTGGGTTTTGTGAGCAGACCAGTATACACGATCTCATCAAGAGCTTTAGAGATGTCAAGTGCTACCACATGAGATTCATCGCAGTTAGTGATAGCTTAAAAGGTAATCAGGATAACAGATCAGACGTTGATCTACAAGAACAACCTACGCCAGTCGAGAAACCATACGAGTAAAGATAAAGATTGACATTTATACATATGTAGATGTGCATGATTTAGGTTTTATCCTTGTTCGTACTTTTGGTTAATCATATATCTATATCTAGGGTACTCCTTATAACTCACATTAAAAATCTATAAGATAATTGACCCATAGAACAACGAGTATCAATGCTGATGTTTAACATCGTGTTTTCCTTTGCTTTATTGTCAGTGTAAAATCATTGGGACATCGATTATTTGCAAAGGAAAAGTCAGAGTAAGTAGCAACATGTTCCAACTAATGTCTTGATTGTATTACTCTAAAACGCAAGAACATAATGTCATTTTGACAATGTCATTTAAGGTACGACATAAGAGTATATTCTGGCATTCTACACCTGTTCAATCAGTCTACGTCTGCTCTAGTTTTGTTCTCCAATTCTAGCATCTCTAGCACATTCCCGATCATCCTGCGCCACGGCTGCTTTGGCATCCTAAGAATGCTATATCATACTACGACTGCTCTTTCATCCCGCGCCTATTCTGTCATCCTGCGACTACTCTGTCATCCTGCGCCTGTTATGTCATCCTGCGTCTGTCATCCTACAGCTGCTTTGGCATCCTAATACCGTTATGTCATCCTGCGACTACTCTGTCATCCTGCGCCTGTTATGTCATCCTGCGTCTGTCATCCTACAGCTGCTTTGGCATCCTAATACCGTTATGTCATCCTACGACTACTCTGTCATCCTGCACCTGTTCTGTCATACTGCACCTATTCTGGCATACTGCTCCTGTTCTGGCATACTGCTCCTGTTCTGTCATACTGCTCCTGTTCTGGCATACTGCACCTATTCTGGCATACTGCTCCTGTTCTGGCATACTCCTCCTGTTCTGTCATACTGCTCCTGTTCTGTCATACTGCTCCTGTTCTGTCATACTGCTCCTGTTCTGTCATACTGC
>JANTCA010038861.1:22930-41773 GCA_024741275.1 Chironex yamaguchii
TTTGATCATGATTCATCAATATAAATGGAAAAAAATGTACCCTTGGTGGTGACTCATCAATGAAAGTAAGAATAAAACATACCTTTGGTGGTGACTCATCATTAAAACTAAGAATAAAATATACCTTTGGTGGTGACTCATCAATGACACTAAGGATAAAATATACGTTTGATCGTGATTTATCAATACAAATGGAATAAAATGTAGCTTTGGTGGTGACTCATCAATGAAACTAAGAATTAATTATACCTTTGGTCGTGATTTATCAATATAACTGGTTTAAAATGTAGCCTTGGTGGTGACTCATCATTGAAAGTAAGAATAAAATATACTTTTGGTGGTAACTCATCTTTAAAGCTAAGTATAAGCTATGTCTTTTGTGGTGACTAGTAAGTGAAACCTAGAATATAATATCCAGTTTAATATGCAAATATAGCCTTTATTATTTTTAGTTATTCCCATAATACTTTTATCACTTTCAAAAGGCTCAAAACTTTGTCACCGTTATTATTTAGTTTTTGTGCTGGTATTTGTTTTAGATGCCATTTAGAAAATATCTTCTAAAGTCAAAATAATTTTTTAAAAGTCTTAGTATTCAGTTCAAGATTAATGACTTCTAGAGAAGATAAACAGGAGTAGAAAAAACTAGCTTTCATTAAATTCCTACGTGGAAAAGACGTTAAGTGCATGATATCTCTTATATCTTTAGCTATTAAAACCTTGAACGCTGTAATCGATTGACAGTTTAAGTTTATCCTTTTAGATTAAATTCCTTCATGTTTTTCTAATAGCTATTCATTTTCCCAAAACAATTCTGTCCCAAAAGCGCCTTTCGGCTCTATGTTCCTCATGATAAGCACATGTCTTCTATTTGTTCCTCAGGTGCTCTTTGGTTTCACAGACCTGCTGACTGGATGGACGTATCAAATGCAAACATTAGGATATTCCTTTCCAACACCAAGGCGTCATTGACTGGCTGTTTATTACACTCCAAATGAATTCATGCTCCTAAAATGATTCAACATCGTTTCTTCCTCCCACTTCGGTACTTCCTTAAGCTGTAAATTTCTATTAATTATGGATCCTTAGAAGAACTATCGGCTTTTTCTTGATTAATATATGCTTGATTAATTTGATAAAGCAATTGAATTTGTTTCATACGAACTGTGTTGAATTCATATTTGCCTAAGAATTAAGCCTATATCTTTGCAAGTTGTGTCTCAAACTACGAGTCAGTGTCCCTACGTTTGCAATTATACGAATCCTTTTACTTGAAAATGTTAAAAATGATTGAGACTGCTTGCTCTGTTATGCTCATTTGCGGTTTCTTTTCATCATTTCAACATAGTTTTCTACCCAGAAATTTGATTTAAAGTATCGATACATATTACTGATAACATCAGATATCAAAATGCTCTAGTAGTACCATGAGAGCCTTTGGATTGCAAATTTGTCGTCTGTTTTCCTTTTTTGAAAATGTTTTGGTATATGTCTAACCTCGTCTCTGTCTGTACATCTATATTAAACAAACTGTTTTTATAAGGATGTTGTATTAACACAGGAAGATAAAGTTACATCATATTCTACCAAGGTATGAAATGTACTTCATATCTGACATAGCGAACTTCAATTACCCTTTTGCTTAACAAATGTAAAATGTAAGACAATGACTAAGTCCGCCCTATTTAGCAAGTAATATGGTCACGTCATACAATTTACTTCAGGTTTTTGTTTAAATTCAATCATCTTGATCCTTTGATATTTTTTATCTACTCCGCCATAATGTTATCCTATGTATTATTGATATTTTGTATGTTCCAACAAACATTCATGGCTTCATTCATTTCTGATCATTGCTCGTCCATTTGAATACATAAACCAGAATAACAAGGGCAATCCCTATCTTAGATAGCTATTATTATGCTTTTAGCATGACCCCGATAAGTGCAGGATAGTTGGTGCTTTTTGCGCGTGGCTAGTAGCGTTGATATATGAATGGCTCAGTGGAAGGCACTCCAAACATTTCTAAATTAAGAAGCATTCAATACATAGCACTCTGTTACATCAAAATTGCATGACAGGAGCAGGAAGCACTTGCTCGTGTTGAATCAGAATAACTCAGTACCTATAATTGTTACTCCTCATCTTGGGATGTCCGCACTCAATTTGCAAGCGGACATAACAATAAGCTTCGTTGATATTTCTTCCAGCAATCACGCTAACACCTATACTAAGCAGATATTAACACACGCGAGCTTTCACAATAAGAATCATTGAATGTACATTCATTTTTCCCCACTCCCCTTTGAGTCATCAATGAATCAAGCAAATTTATTTGTAAAATGAAGCATGCCAGAAAGCAAAATATGTTTTTACCAGCAAAGTGTCAACTGCATGGGTCATGAAAATAAGAAAGCATAAGCCAAACTACGGAAGGGAGTCAAGAAATCATATTTGATCAGGAAATAAACACTGCATGTATATTTCCTATTTATAAGAAAGTACTTTTATTTCTTATGATATCAAAAAGCACCGAAACTTGCAGGAATTACAGTACAGTACAACAACTACTATATTATGCAGCTGGTACATTTGGCAATAGTGAATTACTCTACACTGAGTAATTCACTACACGGATAATGTAGGAATGAAAGTTACTCTCTGTAGATCTGAAACTTAGTTTAAGACTCCTGGTAGTTAAATTAAAGTTGTTATGTAGTAGAGGATTGGCCTGATGAATGACATACAATCTTGATTTCAACTATAAATTTCTTTATAGTTGTTATATTCAAAAGACAACCAGTGGTGTAGTTGTGTATCATGCTGTATTGTCTAGACTGACCAATTCTTGTCGTTCCTTCATACAAACGATTGATACCTAACTAGACTGGCACATATTTCTAATAAATTTTTTTTCTCTATAGAAAAGTAAATCATAAAGCTGTAACAAGAAATGTTAAAATAGATTCATTAGAGTACATCTTTTTAAATAATCAATTTGTAGAAACACATTGTGCAGTAAGAAGGAAATATAAATATAAAAAGAAGTGATAATAATGCCTTTATAATCATCACATAAATTATCGTAGCTGCCTTTTTAGTGCATATGCATTTTCGTATTTCAGAAACTAAAGCAGGGAAACAAAGCACACAAAAAAACTATTTAAAGTAACAAAAATCAGTGCAAAAATTTATTGTCACGTTTGTATAAATACAAGCTTAAAATAATTTTGAATAACTACAATTTGTTTAAATATTCCAGATATCTATTAATGTCTTACAATTGAAAACTACAGCTTAGGATTACCTTTAAGCAAATACAATCAAATGAATTACAAGTATCTGTTCTCTTCGTTACGGGGAGGTTAAATATCATATCTTACTGTTTATAAGCTACACTCTTATTATACTTTTGAACTATATACTCACTGCACTGCGAGGTTTGCGTATGATAAGTTCTCTTTAATAAATAATTTACAAATCTTATTTGGTGGTGACTTCAATCTCATATTCATACTGAGGTTCATTGGAAATTTCCTTTATCGTGACTTGATGGCAAGTAATACAACAATTAATATATGGACGCGACTTGCTTTTCTTTAAATGACGTTAAGAAGAGATTACGATTTTAAAGAACGATAAACAAGGAAATCAAAGTAAAAGATGCGTTAGAGTCATATATTGACAAATGGGATAACAGCATGCAACAAAGAACAAGACTGTCTTTGATTAAGAGGAGATGAGAAACAGCTTTCAAGTTACGACTGTTAAGTGTTAATTACTTAAGACTTGTATCTCATGATGAATTTCTGACAAAAACCTGTTAGCATAATTTAATTATGATAACGTATTTCGATAACAGTTTTTTTAAACAAAGACAGGGGATGATGTTGGTAGCAGTACTAGTTTCCACAGGTATCAAATCACCTTTTTCACTTTTTTCACTAGTAGATATATATTTGCCAGCCTATTTTCTTTTTCATGCCCGAGGAAAAGATGCCGCAATGTACAATACCTTCTATGAATATGATACCAACTTTACCTTTGGAATTTTCATGATATTGAAATAGAGAAATGCCCAACAAGGACAATCAAAGACACGAGTGTGAGTGATACTGCAATGTATTAACGCAATCCTCGTAAGCTGGAATATATTAACGCAATCCTCGTAGACTGGAATATATTAACGCAATCCTCATAACCTGCAATATATTGACGCAATCCTCGTAAACTGGAATATGCTAACGCAATCCTCGTAAACTGGAATATATTAACGCAATCCTCGTAAATTTGCAAATGTTATGTTGTTCAACATTCACGTCTGGTGAAATTAAGTTGTTCTACCCCCACTGGTAACTATGTGCTAAAATGCGTCTAATATGCCATAGTTGTTTAAAAGCGTGCATATAGAATCACGAGGGAGTGTAATGATTTACTCAAGGACATCTTAAAATTATTCAAAAGGAGTTCAGCTTAAAGGATATGACAATTAGGTCTGATAATTAGGTGCAAGATTATTTATCCTTTAAAATGCTACAATAGTATGTAACTTTGCATTAGTACACTCTGCAGATTTTACATAAAATTCGAAAGTCTATGAATAAAATGCTATCCATACATCACATGATGTCTACGAGATAGCTTTATGGCTACTGAACACGGTGTCTATTACCCGACAAGACATGCGGTTTATTCAGATACGCGTTTATCCCATTCGTGTTTACACAACTGAAATATTTAAATTACTTTATCTATAATATAATTATTTCTTTCTTTCGACAAGATAGTCTACGTCATAGGAGGAAGTGTGATTGAATTGATATAGATTCTTGTTCTATGACCATTGTTCTACCACCTCCCGTCTGTTGATGTGAGTGTAGTTTAATTACACTCATTAATTGACTATACCTCTATATCGTGTTACGTCATATGGCGACACCCCGGTACTGACAGACACGCTGTCTGCTGTTCGCATGTACAAGACTTTTAAAAGTGCAAAACAGTAACGTTAGTACACTATTAATGTTAAACATTATAACTCAGCCACCCTGTTGGAAAGCAAAATAATCTTCAGCATCCTTGAGACCTGCAACATACTACAGGAAATACTGTCTCTTTCAGATATTGCAGCTGGAATATACATAACATTTGTTTTATCAGTCACTGCTAGTATCACAATTTTACAAACCCAATTTGCTATCTTAAGGGAAAAAGGCAATTTCGAAGAAGAAATGACAACATTTTTTCATTAAATTTTAAGTAAACTTGTGTACCATTATTTACGTGAATAGTCAATCATCAACTGGTCATCAACTTCCCAGTTAATTTTACTTTATGTGAGACCATGTTTCAACCCTGAATATTTTCTTTCGTTGCTATGCACAGTTTGTAAAGACGCAATTAATGCTAGCAGAGGCTAGTAAAGAAAGTGAAGGTTTAAAATTGTTCTTAATTGAAATGGTCGACTCATTACAAATCAACGATGAGATAGATTATCCCTCGGCTGTTTCCGCTCCATTCAAGAAACACTAAGTCGACTTGGAAATCAGAATGAAAACCAGAATAGACCATGTCAGCTCATATCTGTCTTCTAACCCGATATATACAGATCCATCTTGTTTCAGACGCCAGTTTAAGAGTCAGATCTGATTAGTATGAAATACAAAGTAGGTTATTACAATTAATAAGAAGTTATGATTTTGTGTACTGATACTGAAGTACCTTCATAAGTAAGGTTTCTATAATTTCGTATCACTTTCATAAACTAACGCAACATTTTCAAGTTTTCATGTGGCCCCAAACGGACTCCTTTGATACGCACAGATTAGTAATATGGCTCTTGATTAGCATAAGAAAAGTACAAAAGTTCCTAACAAATGCCAAGCTCACAACTCACTTCACATGTAGTAGGCGTAGAGCAATATGGGTGGCCATTACCAAAGGGTGGAATGTCTTTATTTTTGTTTGAGAGAATGATGAAATAGAATTCAATGGACATCAAAATAAATCATCAGGGCATACTAACAGATGTGAGTAAGCAATCTATGTCGCATTGCATTAGCTTCCTCCCAATTGCAATACACCTGTATCTATTTCCTGAAATCGGCATCTACTCTTTCTTTAATGGTCACATAATTAGAAAGGGCATTTTAGTTACCATTAGTTTCGACTCTATTTTTGATTTGAAAGCAAGCTAGATAACGTATATTGCCACCCATTTGATTTAAAAGTTTAAAGAGAAGGAATGGCACGTTTCTTGTAATTAAAAAGAATGTTTACTCATCCAAGTATTCACTCAGAGATCAAATGACAACAACTGAAACTTAGAACAATTTGAATTTCCGATGTCATAGGACCGGTCAGACTTCAAGGTCACGTCCTGGCTCATACGATAATGCCTTTATCTGTTCAGTGACCGTAAGGATCAAATGCATTGAAAATAAGTCATTGGACTTTAGTTTGGTAATAGTCAAAATGAGGTGGAACGTATGAATGGCAGATTTGCTCTGGCTTAGTGGAGGAAGACCATTGGTCTGCTAAACACATTTGTCTGTGATCCTAATTTGTCTCACGTTTTGCTGGATAAACCTCATCAACAGCGGTAGGGAATAGTAGTAGTAGAGAATAATAACCCTCTCTATTAAGTCCCCCTCCCTATTAACCCCCCTTCTGGAGCAAAAATTTGAAATTAGCCCCCCTCTTTATTAACCCCCCCCCACGTGTTTTAAAGATAAGGCTTAGATTGCGTTCTTATAGATACAGATATCAGAGGCCATCATTAGAGGGTGTTTCAAAATTTGTGTTCTAAGTGGATCACTTGACGGACCTGAGAATAATCAGATCATATGGCCCAAGGGGAGACTTCTTATGCGTCTCAGAACCCTCGAGGATATTGATTTAGATCCCTTTGAAGCAATCCAAGAAGAAGATGTGTGTCTAGATGTTCCAGATCTGTCAATTGACCCTGATGACACTGATGAAGATGTGGATGTTATCATTGACTGAGTCTGCATTAAAACTGGACAAAAATAATATTTTGTTAGCATTTGGTAGCTGCTAGCTAGCTATTATTCGTAGATTTTTAACCCAGCAAACACCAAAAAAATCAAGTTTTGTAACCTGAATTGCAAATTCTTATAATAAGCCCCCCTTTAATAAGCCTCCTATCTAATAAGTCCCTCTCCAAAGACCTCTAAAATTCAACAAGCCCTCCCCCTGGCTTAATTATGCTTTTACCATAGTTATCCTTTAACATCACATTTAAACACAGAAAAAGAGACACCACTGCTTTTTCAGAAGAGCGGGAATAGATGTTGACATAACAATAACGAAGGGCCTGCGTTGGTTATCTCTAAAGCAATTAAATTAGTCCACAATGGCCGATTGTGAAGCAGGATCAAATACACGATCCCGTGAAAAAAGCAAAGGCAATCACAGTTTGGCTGAACTGTATTCATAGAATGGGGGTCTACTAACAAAATGATACTGAAGGAGCATGGTAAGAAATTTTGAATCTCTGAAAATTGTTGGTTTTTCTGAGGAGGAAAAGCAGGACCTTTGGCTTCGCCACTGCAGATGCGTGTACTCAAGAAAGGTTTTTTTAAAAATGGCCATTCGCCGTCGTCCTCCAAGCAGTCGTGATTTTAACTTCCCCAGGATGCCCATAATAAAGAATTCTCTCTGGTTGATTCTGTACCAGCTCGACTTCTTTAAAATCCTTTTGCTGCTGCGATTTCAAATGGAGACTTTATTGAATTTTGTAGTCAGTGAGACGGACTCAAAAGGAAATAGCAAGCTGGATATGCAATTAAATATTGAAGGACAGGCTAGTAATAGGATTAGACATGTACTCAATGATCAAAAGATTTAAGTCATTTTATCAAACACGATGAAGAAAAAGATGCAGTCAAAGAGGACAAGATAGCTCATCACCTATTCGACTTCCGACTGTAAAATCAATTAAACAATTGATGATGTTTATCTAAATCCTATTGTCACGGGTCAAGAAAGTTATTTGTCAATTGGATGGCTCAACACTTTCTGTACTGTAGTTTGTCCTAAAGACAGGATTCATGTGAAGGAGAGTTTTGATATCGGGTTTGTGCAACTGCCTCAGTGAAAGTTAAACCAAGATAAATCTGCAAGGCTTAGGCCTGCTAATTTATAACGTTTGTCATTGGTTACTTGTCATTTGGGTTTTTGTCAATTACATGTTGTGGCTGTCAGTAGATGCCAGACATTTTACTTTTGGTTACAGATTTTCATGGCTTTCATGAGCTTAAAATTCCTACGTGAATGAAGAAACATGAAGATTTGTTAAAACTGCCTTCACGAATTTAGAACTAGAACAGACAAACTCTAACGGATGAATGCACATTAGTTCTGATCACAACAAAATTTTAAGTACTTTTAGTTCCAGTTAGACTATGTTCCCCTAAAATATGAATATAAAATCAATAATTTTGATGTTACAAAATCCTAAAGTTGAGCCAAGATAAAACAATCACATTATTGCTGAGTCTGGTTTACTACCAAATCGCCTTGTAGTCTTCAATATCAGGTTTACTCAACTGAACTTTTAAGCCTGGAAAATACATTACGTTCTCAGAGCAGTCAACAAATAATAATACATTTTGTATCTCGTATTTTATACATTCAACAGAACGTTTATTGAGTGTCACAGTCCTTCTAAAGAAATGTCATTTCAATTTCTAAACAAACGCTCAAGACATTCCTGCAGCCTTCTATCTTCATCTCAATTCATTTTAACTGATACTGATGACCTGTAATATACTTTTTGCCTTTTCAACCCTTGATCTCGCTACTTAATGCAAAAACTAACAAGTGAATGTACTTCTTAAGATGTCAATCATGCGCCAGAAGTATTTTGCTTGTTTTCCTAGACTACTTGTCTCTATAAGACTAATCCTCTTCTCACAGCATAGCTTTTAATTTTCGTTTGCATGCAGTTCCTTTTTGCTGATGTTTGGACAAGAAATTACCTCCAAAAGCAGCAAACATAAAATGTTTATTTTAGTCCAATGAAGTAAATAAACTGGAGACAAACCCAACTCAGTATTAGCTTATGTTGTCATGGCATTACTTTGTTTATCTGAAGATTGTAGTTGAAAGACCAGAGAATTCTATAATTAGGATAAAAATAGGTGTGATGGGCCTTGACCAAATGCATTCAAAAAGCATAGACCTCCTAACCATCTATTGATTGGAATAACAATCCTTTCAATAGAGGTAACTTTTGTATACCTTTTTCCGGTGATGCTAAGCCAAATGAGTTACACGCGTATAGTATAGATGTAAATCTATAGCAAGTATTCAGTATATATTTTAAACTATGTTCTTTGAATATAGATACACCTTATATGAAGTAATAATGGACAAAAATAGATGTGACGCTACACTTGAACTGATGTTTATTGCGACGAAAACTAGAAGTAAACGAAATGTTAAAATGTTTTAACATAAACCAGCAAGAGCATAGTAAATGCATCTAAGATACTTGCAATTGCTGAATATGTTTATCAGGTAAATGCATGTCATTCATACGTGGACACAAAGCAGTGATTTGTCAAGGAAACAACACAGAAGGAATCTCATAAAAGATCAACAATAAGAGAAGAGATTAACTTGAAAATCCCATTAAAATTCTGAGCAGACCAAGTTATCCTAGAGTCTTTGCCCATGTCTAGTTCACGGTAAGGGTCTGTCTCATTTGAATGTCGCAAGCGATAGTCAACGTCATCATATCCCGTCGTCTTTCTATCTGTTTGTCACAGCAAGGAGGCTGGATATACTTCATATATAAACACTGTCTTGAACACAGCTAGCATTTGCTTGGACAGCGTGCGATTTGTCGAGTCAAGATCAATGAATAAGGGTTTAATCAGGGCATTAAATGGTATAAGAACACAAGCTGGTAAGGAATTGAAATCTCGAAGTAGCAGAACTGGTTTACAAACGGAAATTAAGACTGCAAACACATTTTGCCGCTAATAGTTCCTGTATGTGCTGAAAATGTATCAAGATATATTCAGCATGAGTTATATTTTGGTTTTGGTACTTTTAATGTTACCATCGCTAGATGGAGCTGGTGCTCGACTGGTAAGTGACTGATGATTGCTCTATTATGACTTTACATTGTAAATATTACTTAATTTATTTCATTATAACTCAATATGTACTCTTAATATTGGCACTTTCCACCAAGTGTATAAATAGGTCTAGCTTTTTATTTCATGTATTTAAGTAATTAAAGGGTATTTTCCGATGCAATCTTGAAATGTTTGTGCAAGCACGTGGTAATGATTTTTGAATATTTGTATTCTTACGTTATCTATTCGTGAAAAGCTAATAAAAATAATTATTTTGAGGAGCCAAAACTACCAAACCGTTATTTACCAAACTGTACCTTAAATTATTTAGCACAAAATTACACCTTAAATCATTTAATTAAGATAACTCTTGTGTGTATAGATTTATTCCTACAAATATTAAAAACTACGCTAATTTGTGCTTTAGGTTTGTAATGTACCAGTATTTAGCTTATTCTATGAAATATTCTGTGTATCATAATGCATGATATGGATTGGAATTTTCCCTCTCATTTGTACATGGTCCAAAAGACGAACATTCTTACGGACAATTCCGCTCCAAAAGAAAAATGTCAACGTACTTTCTTATTTTAATGATTATTAACCAACATATGTTTAACTTGGACATATCTATGTAAAGAAGCAGTCAAAGTGTACAGATATAAATATGACAGAATTTTGGCAACATTTTAACGCTACAATGAATTGAATTGGTTCGAGCAGGCAAAATGGGCAAATCTGGATAGATAATGTCGAAAATGTACATCCAAAAATACCAACTGATTTTATTGTTTGCTATAAAACTAATCACTGCTTATAAAAACTTTAATTTTTCTTTAACCTTATACATCGCAAGCTTTATAGTTGTAGATATAGGGTATTGTAATAACAAGTTTCGTAAATTGGCCTTTATTGATGTTTTCACTGGTATTACATGGCTGATGCAGATGTATCTAGCATTAACTGATTGTGATGCATTAGAAAAAATGAAAATTATTCTTACTGCAGCATAAAATGTGCAGATCACTCTATCTAGTCAATCGTTGTAGATATGTTTTTGTTGATCATTGTTAGGTGACGCCCCTAATGAATAAAATAGATCTATCCAACAATTGTTGTATTGTATGTTATGTTTCTTGTTCTAATCTTGGTTCGATCTCTGGTTTTTTCAAGGGACCCCCAGGCGATCCTGGCCCACCTGGGATTCCCGGTTTACCAGGAACTCCGGTAAGTAAACAAACCGATGCCAAAAAGTTGTTGTATAACGGTTTTCTTTTTCTTCACCTAGATATTTCCAATATTTAGAGGATTTTTACTCCTTCTTTTAGTAAGCACTAACTTTATTGCAAATACATTGATGATTTTTCTTTGCATTAACGAACCTTATACCGACACATATGAAGAAAGTAGAGATGATTTTGTCAGCTCTTTAATGCATTAATAAGTGCCGAGGCACTATCATAATATCGCAATGCGTATGATGCTTATGATAAAAGACCATTTTTTTAAGAGTGCAAATCTAATCCTTGATAATTTGTTTTCTTGTAACTTCAATAATTCCCTCTTTCCAGTGCACCATCATCAGCAAGACGCCAATGAGCGCCAAGGAAGCAAATGAGTGCAAAACTCTATTTACTTCTGTTCAAATTAACTGCAATTTATCTAACGATACAAATGTATTCAGCCCTTTCATAAACATATCCATCTGTGGTCGTAACATCATTAATTGCGTACTTAGGAATTGGTCAAAAATGTAAATACGTCACTTATATTCTTATAAAATGCAAAGTCAACTATTGCACTTACATCAAATACACTCTAATTGTGTATCTCTTTTGGCTTGTTTTAGTCATTAAAAATCAACGACAATAGTCAGTATAGTGACTAATTAGACAACAGAAATGTAAAGAAAAGTAGAACTTAACTTATATCATTAATTAGTGCAGGAAATGCAACTCTTTATGCTGATAAACTATTACAAGAACATATGTGCTTTTTTTTAACCAAGCACTACTTAAAATTCAGTTTTTAGGTAATTAGTGAGTTTGAGGTAATATGTTGACGTCCCACATTACGCATGATCAAACCAAAGCTTTGAATAAAAAGTATTGCTCTTGTTTAACTACATAATTTGCCGTCCTTTTGAAAAAGTCGAAAGTCCATCCTTGAATTTGCGATTTAAAGGGGTCTTAGTTAATGCCATGGAAGTAAATGGTATCCCGTACTTCTACTCATTTATAAAAATTCACTGCCGTGTGGATAGAGCAGGACAAGATATCCTTACTATTTTCTGCCACTCTGTTGAGGAACAGAAATCTCCATTGATGAATTTGTGATTTAAAAGGGCTTTAGTCATGCTACAAAAGTAAATAGAATCTTCGTCTGCTCCTTATTATTCATAAAAATGCTGTGCCATGTAGCTAGTGTAAGACAGGTCAAATTGTTTTGCCTCCAAGGGTTTATTAGAGGAAGGAAACAACAAAAGGGATAGCTAATTGTACATATCTACTTTTATGCAACTAGCTTGCACACCAAAATACATAATACAGGGTACTGACGTCAAGGTATTGATAAAAGCATAAACATGGAAAAGTTGAGTAAATGAAGATAAGAGAAAAGCAGAGGCCATCTTGATAATTTTTGATGACAAATAATCGACAATGATAAACAGAAACATGCAACTTGCTGGTCTTTACATTCTTTCTTTCCGTCTCTCATTTTCTATTTTTCTGCTCTCTTCTTTCCTTCCTTCTTTATGTAATTAGATAAATTCCCCGACGGTAAAAATGTTTATCAAGTCTGCTGTAATTGTTGGTCAGTATTAGCACATTTTCTTTTTAGCATACTCATCACTGAACGTAGCTGACTCCCGTGCCAGAGTTTGCTAGCAAGTGAGCTCTTTATAAGAGTGGGCTCCCGTTACTTACGCCAATGCTATTTTGTTTCTGGTAACGCTGATTCGAACTCGCAACTTCTGGCTTGCAAGATCGTCGTCTTATCCTCAATACTACTGGGGCTCTTGGCTCCTAGGTTTCCATGAGTTTATCCTAAGTAGTAAGTATATACATATAAAATTTAGTAGCACGTGTATTTTTACAAAATCAGTTTTTCTGTTTTGTTTCATTTCAGGGCAAAAAAGGATGGATTGGACCTCCTGGCCCTCAAGGCCCTCAAGGAAAGGTAGGTAACTCCAGGTTGACAATGAAAGTATCATAGAAGAAATAATTTAAGAGCAAAGGCTATTTGAGTGGAATCTTTAGCATGCATTCACAATTATTTTAAAATATTCTGTATGTGAAAAAGTATTGAGAAACTTTGCTTAGATAATAAATAATAATTTGTTTTGCAAATTATAAACGATTCGTAAGAATCTCTGATTGATTTATTGCACATGCTGGCCTCTTGGAATATATAACTCGCTATACAAACTTGCATTAAATGAGATTATAAATGACTTACATTTACCTTTATTTTGCTACCAGGCAGGACCTCAAGGCCCGATGGGATTTGCCGGACTACGTGGATATCGAGGATTAAAAGGAGAACAGGTACGTCGAAACATTGTACATACATTATTTCTTTCCGTAGTCAGTGATATGGAGTGTTCGACTTTTATATATGATCCTTCAATTAATGCAATGTATGAGGTCTCACAATACGAAATGCAGCTACTACTACTACTACTACTACTACTACTACTACTACTACTAATGTTTTCTGGGGTTTTTTATCCATCCTTATAGCCCATCATATTTTCATTTGCAATAAATATATTTCCAAGGTTAGTTCAAAATTGGGATCAGTTCCTTTGCAAAGGACTTGCCTTTTCCGACAGGAACTATCACTAGCGTCGAGGGTATTCCAAATTAGTAGTAGGATTATGGCTGTAAATAAAGCAAATTATAGAATACATTATACATACTACCATTCGCCTGTACCTCGGTCAACAGTATCTTTCGTTCCGTATTTACTTTGAAGTTTATCTGATAAGCGAACTACAAAATATTGCAACTATTTTTTTTCTATACGTCATCCTTTCCTGCGTTTTAGCTCAGCACTCGGAGCACACTCACGTAGAGATTAAAATTAAATAGCATTTATATAACCTGCAATAAAATCTTGAAGTCTGGATAAGTAATTTAAGAAATGAGCGGAATTAGGTCACGATAACGACCTTCTTATTTGTGTCCCTTATTAAGATAGTGCATTTTAACAAGCAAAATAACCGTCACTAGGCACCCATACTGTTTATTAATAAGTTGTTGTCGCTTTCATACATTCAGTTGGAGATCTTTTGGTTCCTTTCAATGCTCAGGAAGGATGTGAACGCAATGATGTTGACTAAGATTAACGCAGAGAAGGATGGTACTTTCAAATAGCAGATTTACCTGTATGATTTCTGTATGAATGAAACAAGAAACCAGGGTTTAGTATTATAAGAAACCAGGGTCGAGGTAGTCCCAAAGGAGCCAAGTTAAGTTAGATAATGTTTTAACCTTTTCTTGAGATTTTATCTCTGCCTACAGAGCATATAAAACATGTATAATCAAATCATGTATCATGAAGCAGTGAGAACGTTGTCTGGAATTCTTGTATATTGACTTTTATTGCACATTTACTAGCAACAACGTATTCTGTACTGTTTGGGACGTATCACCAACAGTCATTACTAAACATAAAACGTGTCCATACCGAAAGAAAATGTTTTAATAAAGTCACACATCTCCATTTGCTTATAAACGTTTCCTGTTTAATCATTTTATTAGGGAGAAATGGGGCAACATGGATTACCTGGACCTCAAGGTCCTCCCGGTATCTGTCAACCCGGGGAGCCATACCCGGTCATGCCTTGTGTTTATTCTCCAATTGGACATGACGGTATCAGAGGTGAACGAGGAGAGAAAGGCCTTCGTGGACCAAGAGGAATAGATGGTCAAAAGGGAGAGAAGGGTATGCCTGGTATCCGAGGAAGAAAAGGACGACCTGGTCGAAGAGGATCACCAGGTATGTTAACTGTTATGAAGTGTCATGAAAGAAATTCGAGATTCATCAAACCACATCGATTCAGAAAAGGAAGGCATCGAATTGAATGCAATGAAAATAATGAAGAATTTTTGCAAGGACTCTCTATCCAATCCCGAGGAGCAAGAATACGGTATCATTTCAGGTGCTGCTTTTTTGCCAAATTGTCATAAGGATATCATCGACCTTCAGAGGTACATAATCCAATTTCCCTACTGTGGGGCAAGTGCAGCTTAGGAGACCTAAATACGATGAACACATCTTAGGGTGAGGTGATGTTGGCCCTCGACATCAATACGAGAAGCGTTGTAAGTACGTGCGACTAAAGAGATAAATGTTAGATTTGTCACGACACAAAAACGCGACAAAGAACCATCAACATTAGCTCGACGTATCTAGATTTCAAGTACGTTAAAAAGTAGGAAGGATAACATGATTTTGACCTTAAATTTCTGCCCTAAAAATCGATTGGGATGAGTCAGACAAGGATGCAATGTCAAAATCCACTTGGATTAATACAAACCCATGGTGGATTGTAAGAAACAAGGGGTTCGGTGTATATAAACCCGATTGCGAGAAGGTAACATAAAAAAACACGAGGACATGTTTGATATATTCTTGATACAACAGCTGATATGAGCAATATTGACCGTGCTCAAAAATCTTTCTTCATTGACAAAAGATGCTTGTTATATTTTGAGTATATGTATAGAGATGTATATAATTGTGTATAGGCTGATACATATTGGATCAAAGATGTAAAAATACTCATGATGTATGATGATAAAACAATATTAGTGTATGGAAACTCAACTTGTTAATCCGAAAAAGTGCATTGTTATAGTATGCACTTTTATTGTTGATTAAAGCAACTGATTTATGTCTTTTATTCCTATTTTAATTGTAATTGGTATAAAGTAAATTGATATCCTTCTTGATATTTACAAATAAATTGCAATTTACAAAGTCATGTTAACGTACCTTTATATCACGGAGATATGAAAATCAATTAGGAGGGATACGAGGTGAGATTGAGAAAAAGTTGTTGACATCAAAGTAGTATTTTTTCTACTTTTATATTGATCTGGTGAAGCAACAACACAAGAAACTGAATGAGGTAATTTGGATCTAAAGTCCTCAATATTAAGCGGGGAGAGACATCATATAAATATACTTGTAAAATCTCCGTGTGAGGCCTTGGCTATTGGTTGATCTTTTCGTCGGTTGATAATCTTGTCTTCAAAGTGAAATGAATTAAAATGGCAGCACATCTTGATATATGGCGAGACATGTGAAACGTAAGGAAGCGTCTAGTTATTTAGTATCTAATTTGTAGTGAAAAAGAAGGCTTAATAATAAAGACTAATCTTTCAATAACCAAATATCCATAGAAACATAAAAAAATGCGCATTTGAGCACGGTAATTCATTTGCTACAAAACAATGAGGGTAGACTTCGATAAAATTTATTCAAACTTCAGAAAGGAAGACATTAGCGCAAAAGATTAATTCCTTTCCTTTAACATATTCCCATATTCAATACCTATTATAGCTGATGCGCTGATACGTGCTGGTTTAAGTTTTTCTTATTTCCTGGAGCCTTAATTGGTGTAAAATTTGTGCCAACTTGGACACTATTCCCTAATAGTGAATGACGACGACATCTCGTTATCACACATAATAGTACAAAGTTGTCAAAGGACCTTATTTGTAAAGTTAAGACCAAAGTAAGCTCTTGGCAAAGTCATAATTAGGTATTCAGATGAAATGGGTAATTGAAAATATGAAATTACTACATGTCTAAAGCTCAGCAATTAATTGTCTAATAGTGCAAAAATTTAAGAAGATGAGATAGGCTAATTGCTAATTGTTGTAGGTTTGTAGTTAAAAGACACCGGTTCGAATCTCATGCAAATGACCGCACCTATTTTACTTCCTCTTACAACATCAGCCACGTCTACTTACTTCTATTTAAATAATTGATAGGAAACTAGTTAACACCTAGTCACCCGGTTAGGAATAGAGGACATTCTTCTGTCAATCAGAGGTGTTTGTATCCGTAATAATCCGTTATGTGGACTGCAATTTCTCTCGGATGATCCATAGCCTTCCTAGTTGAAGAAAATGGTGTAGCCAATTGGTAGCACTGTCTTAGTCCATTTTAAAATATTATTGAAAGCTCAAATTACCCTTGGCAATGTGTGGTAAATAATTGATCTCCAAGCGCTAATAGAATAGAAATGGTAATGTTAGCATGATTAGAGACTTATGATTAGAAACATGGGCTGGTACCATTGTTTCAATGTTGATTCATCGATTCGCGTGAAGAAGAGGCAATGCAACATTAGTACAACAAAAACCATGTGCCAAAAGACTTGACAAGGGTATTACGTTACCATTAACACTTGATCAAAGTAGCATGCTTAAAAGACCTTTCGATTTTTATTTTATTTAGCTCCATCAAAGCTTAAATTACCATAGTACATTTAACAGAAGTATTCTTAATTGGGTTGTCTTGTGGTATCAATGCCTGTATGCTTTTGTTTTGTCTTTGCTGTTAATGCGTGACTTGTAACAATATGATTGATTAATTGTAAAGTATACATGTACTTTGTTAAGCGTGACTAAAAATATATTCAAACGTAAGTCCTACTCGTAAGAGTCTGTCTTTGTATGAAAACTAAAATACATTAAATGGTTTCTATTCCTTCAGTCAACATTCAGCAGGAGAATACAAGGCTTACTATTTACTTCTCGTTTACACATAACGACTTTATTTTCTTAATTCATTTTTCTTGCCTTGTAATTGATGCCATCGTAGGAATCTGTACGTGACAAAGGCAAATTGATCCCATTCTTCTTACCAAAAGTAACCACACTCTTTCTAAGAGGGTTATCTGTTGTTTGTGCTTATTGCAATCGTTAAATTGATACAAATTACCTTTACGTACTTGAGTATCATTTAATTCATTGCTTTTCCATTATGTATTTACATCAGAGCATTTATACATACTCGCTCATAACCGAGAACTATGATTCCCTCAATCAGACCTTTTCGTTTAACTCAATCAATAAACATAAAAACACACGTTACACATTAAACATCCCCTTCAAAACACGGTTACTGCTCGCTACAACAACGACATTCTCAGAAGAGAAATCACGCACACATTTGTCCGCTTGCGTGAGCGATTTCTTACAGCAAGAACTGACTCAATAGACAACAGATGAGCAAATATAGTAGCATTAATGCTTCCTGGTTACTTATTATTGGTGTGAAATACATTCGGTGCTATCAGGACCACAGAGTTACGAAATCAGTACCATTTAAACTAAGACATTCTGATCTACCAATAATTTTGATAAACGTATGCACCTACTGGTCACTGTACAAATTTTGATATTGTATCTACATTGGCTGAAGGAAATTAAAGGAGGCTATCGTTCTTCTTTTTCACCTGCAAAAGACACTGTCCATCGCATCATGTGCAAGTCCCTTTTAAACAATGTTGGATAGGACCTTTGATTTGCTGATTAACACCTTTGATTTGCTGATTAGCACCTTTGATTTGCTGATTAGCACCTTTGATTCGATGATTTGCACCTTTCATTTGATGATTAGCCCCTTTGATTTGCTGATTAGCCCCTTTGATTTGCTGATTAGCCCCTTTGATTTGCTGATTAGCCCCTTTGATTTGCTGATTAGCCCCTTT
>JANTCA010038862.1:0-20000 GCA_024741275.1 Chironex yamaguchii
GGGGGGGGGGGGGGGGGGGGGTGGATGTCTCTGACTTTCAACTCTTACTTGACTGTTCCTTAATATGTTGTCACCAACGACGTTTTCTGTCCATTCTAAGAAAACAAATAGTTAACTGAGGGTTGAGCAAATTCTACTTTTCTCAACCATATAGCTTCAGAGTATCCTTTTTCGACTATTTTAACGATTTAACAAGAAAAATATGTTCCAAATCTTCCTTTCAACTTTAATCAAGAAATCGGTATCAGGGATGTCAAAACCACTCCAGAAATTCGAGAACAGCGCTTCCATAGATGGCAGTTCAAAAACCTTGATGTGCGTTAAGTCGTTTTATTGATACCGTATAAAGTTTTATTAATTGTCAAACAACTTGTCAAAAGTTTGGGTGATAAAGTAGTTTATTAGAAGTATAGAAGCCAAAGTCCAGTTTATTCGGGATCCCTTTTAAGCGGAGTATACTTTACTATGGCAGGAATGTTTTCGTAACTGACCTACGAAATTCAGAGCAAGAACTCTTTTAGAACTCTAGTTTATAACATACTGGTTGACACCCATTACTCTTGAGAGCTCCAAATTACATTCTGGGGTACCTTCGTATATAATTCTAAGAGAGGAGTACTTGAATCCCACTACGATGTTTAACAAAAGAGGAATATTTATTAGAATATTCTACATCTTACCTGTAATCACGGAAAAAGGTATTACGTGAATAGAAATCATTGGAAGAGGCAATTGAACAGTGACTGGAAGATTGTCTTCTTCGGTGTCATATGACCTGGCGTAGTAAAAATACGTCAATTCTGGATGCTCTACGCAAGACATGTAAATATGTTTACACGCAAATTATAGACTAGTCCATCAACCTATTTACCTACTTAACGTTAAACTGAGTCACTCAGTCTGACTGCGTATCTACCAATCTAGTCACCAAGCCAACCACATAATTCCGTACATTGCTTTGTACTCAAATATTTAAGTACTTACTTACCTACATACCTACCAATTTATCCATCTATCTACCTAACTACCTACTCACCTACCTATTTTCTTACTTACCTCCCTATTCAACTACTTATATAAGTACCTAGCTACTTACTTAAATATCTATAAAACTACCACTCGTACAAAACGTGTAGACAGTAACAGGCTGTTTTTAGGTAAGGGAACAATCTACAAGCAGGTTTGTAAGTCTAAGAAAGAGGGCCTTAATAGCTCGTTTGTTAGGGCATCAATAGGGTGACCAGAACGGCTCTGGTCCGAACCCCAGCCGAGGAAATGTGCTTCTTCACTTTCCTTTCTACTATGAGAAAAAACTCCCTTCTAATCATTGATGAATGGGTTGTTTTCGTGGCAGAAAATGGCATACCTTTTCCATTTGATAATATATTTTCCCATTTGGGCAGTTTTAGACTTCTCAGTGGGTGATACAAGACTATGACATTCGCAAGCTTCGTCTCCTTCACTCAGCTCCACTATTATAGAGAACAGAAAGAACAACCTCAGTAAACAATAATGCCCTTCACTTACCCTGATAAAACGTAAATTTGTGACACAAACGGTACAGTACCAGAACACGATAACAAGGCTTGTAAATTAAACATTAATGAAAACAAGTTCATATTTTCCAACGCGTAGTGATCAAAGACTGTTCAAATATACTTTACACAAAACCATACGAACAGTCGTGCACTCTTCTAGGCACACAAAAAGTATTATTGGGCACAAGACATTGGACACTAATTAAAGGGTTGAACAATCTTTTTGTAGTACAAAACTTGAAAATACCGAGCTGTAGGTCGCACTTCTCAAAGATTGGGTGACAGGATCAAACAACATGTTCCAGCTACTGTACGCCAAGCATCAATTCCTTCTAGAGAACAGCCATCTCGCGCTTGCAAGGCGAAAACATGCGATTCTACCATAAGCCAACATTTACTAGAACATTCACAATGCGCAAAAATGCTAAGGACGATAATGTTCGGAATATTGGCACAGCTAGATCTCCCTTTCATCTAAGTGTATAGGAGTCTGTTTACATTAAAACTAGAAAACCAGTACTCTGTAGGCAGAAAGGGTTCGTTTTTTCACTTGGACACTTCCAATAATGTTTTGTTTCTTCATTTTCTCTCTCTTTGTTTCCTTTCTTGTTTATGATTGGCTAATTTTTGCTACATGTTTTGTATAAATAGGTTGCCATATACATATACTTTCCTTTTTGACGTTTCATACTCTGAAGAGTGTCAGACGAAAAAAGCTTTTCAGTATGTTTTTAGCGCAATGTCGCAAATTTTCAAGGCGAATTAAAGGGTTAATATGAGCATGTGAGAGTCGAACCAAAGTCTCATAACGGCTAATCAAATTTGACCAATCTAAACGCCGTTATAAATATACCGTTCTTCCAATGTTTGACATAACGCCACTCTATCTACGTAAATCACTAGGGAACCACAGTTCTCTTTAACATCACTGAAATGCCACAGTTAAGTACGAAATTGTAATAGGGCTTTGGTCAGAGCACCTCCAACGACCGGCAATGGCATTACTTTGCCAAGCAAAGAATAAAAAAAATAAAGTTCGATGTTACCTAGCGGCCATCCGTTACACACATTCTCTTCAGCTTCACAAAAAGGATCACAATTTAAGTACAACTAATTCTTACCTCCCGTTAACTGACTTTTAAAATTTTGATCCGTCAATTCAAATTCTGGCCCCTAAAAACAATACGATGTAGCTATACAGAATAAAATGATAACAGTGATAACACCTTTTAGTCTGACATTCAAAGTTCCGTGTCATGCGAAAAAAGTCGCGAAAAGTGCTTCAAGATACAGTGTTATTGTTAGCATACAATATACATCAGATGCTCTTTACTGAATACTCCGAGTAGACAATACACTACGACAAACACTGTGTGCACGCCTAATCTTTATCGGGAGTCCGCAACATATGTGTGTAAGGTTTCGGTATGAACTGATACCTAATGCAGACATGGAGCATCACTGTAATGCCAAATCCTATACCGATCTATGAAGTAATACCTTGTTCACAGACCACAGCAAGCAGTCTTGGTAAATGACGTAAACGGTTAAAAGAAGTAACAGCCCAACAGATATCGGTCATTACATTCTTACAATGTATCACCTTGTATACGTAAATCTATCATAATAAAAATAAATGTTTAGCCAGATGTAACTTTGGACAAGGGTGCAGGGCTCGGGTGGAGGGGTATTTCACAAGTCATAATCATGTCGGATCCCGTTAACAAGAACCTGCTAGTAAGTCAGCACTACACAAGGACCAGAAGTGTGCTTGCTGCTTGGTATACTAGAGACTGTCAGAACCGAATTTGAATGATTCTTCATGCTACCAAATGAATTTAACAACCTCACTCTTTTGGACGTCCTTTCTTCTTACGTTCACTGATAGTTGTGATTATTATCCACACAGGAGTATGAACACAAGCCCTAATCTATTTGTTATTGATAATTGGCGAAAGAACTGTTTTCTATCCAGATGACGGTCAAATTAGAACTGTTATATATTTGCTGCACACTACTTGCAGGGAATCAAATATTTAAAAACAATTACAAAGGGAAACTTCTACCATAAACATAACGTATCTACAATGATGCCATTGTAAAGTCGTGTACAGAGTGTAGTTCGCTGTACAATCTGCTATTGTGGCCAAATGGAAATGACAAAACCTCAGTTACCAATTTTCAATTTGCATGCCCAAGCTTCTTAAAGTAGTAGACAAAAATGTTGCTTCAGACCCCTAATTTGACTTGAAACGTCTGTTGTCCGTGCTAGTAATCGAATGAAAATGTAGATTATTGTTACGCAAAGTAGTGAAAAGGCAATTTTGCCGTCTTCTTGCATAAGTTCCATTGCTTATATTTACAAGTTTAACTGTGCTTAACTGATACAGTCACGTCCACTAACGAGGGCTCAGAAAGGTTCTTACACCTGTCGATAACGTTTACATATAACATTTGCTGTTCCTCAGATAGATGAAAACATAGACGAGTACGCGTCTAAACTTTATATCTAGTAAACTGGCACACAACAACTGTTAACTACGGTTCAAGGTTGGCAATTAGCATGCACTAATAAACATGGTATTTATTTCCATAAAACACAATCAGAAAAGTTTTCTACATACCAGCTGAAGTGAAGTGTCTACCACTGAAATAGGCCATGGTGCAACACAACGTATGATTGAACGAAGAGCAAAGGGTTCTTTCGTGTAAACCCTTTCGATAATTTCAAACTTAGGAAAGAAAAGGAAATACGAGAAAAGAAAAGGATAAACATTTCATGCTGAGATTACAACCAATTCTACATTACTACACTACTATGTTTCATCTTGTGTATTAAGTACAGACAATTCAATTTCTAAAAGTAACTGTATCAGCTAGTAAATACTGTATCATTATCTCCACCATGGCAAAAACATGTCACAATAACCTTAATTTCCAATAACCAAAAGTTACTCTCCCTTTAAAGGTTTACAACTAGAAATAATCTATACTAAAGTGCCCCACACCGCTTTAAAACATCGAGACAGTGAGCAATCATATTTAAAACTGGTCCAACATACAGTGCGTATATCATGCCAACATCATCATCGAAGTTAGAGATGCAATGTTTGAACAATCCTTTTGTGGTACAAAAATTGAAAATCGCCTTGAAAATTTGCGACATTGCGCTAAAAACATACTAGTATGTTTTTACAGCAATGTCGCAAATTTTCAAAGCGAGATGCAATATTGTATACACTATATGATTAGTAATATATTCGGACAATACATAATAACATCGTCTGTATCGGCTTATAATACCCATTACCATTATATTTTTACAGGTTTGACCCTCTGTATGGACTGCTTGATACTCAAAATACGATCTTTTACATCGCTAAAGTTTAAGGGGAAAGATAAAGAGTCGGGTTTACTAAGCTGATTCTATCAACGTCAGTCTAAACATGTTTATGGATTAGACCCTGCATAGGGCGTTTTTGTTCTTAACTGAGTTGAAGAGATGAAGGCATTCACAGGTTGAGGACAATCTGCTGTTTTGTTTGCTTCGAAAAGATTGCAGATCATAACTACCTCATGTGATGGTTTTCTCTTATGCTCGAAAGCAAGGCTATTTCTGATAAATCGCAAAGAGCTAGAGAAAAGGTGATGTCACGCATGAGGGTACTTACTTAAACAAGCATATTCCTTAATCTAACAATTGCGTTGTTAGTTAATTGGCAAATGCGTAAAGTGGACGACGAAATTCTTGTCGTGCAATCTCCCTAGACTATACAGAGGCTGCTATTGATTCCCACGAGGTGTGGGGCAATTACGCCCGATGCTACTTTTTTATTTCCACTTTTGCCACTTATTCGTCTCTTCACCTCCTTACCTCTTCATGTTTTCTTTATTGTTGGGCTACTACCTCCGAAATGCTACATTTACAAACATCAACTCAGGAAAATTGAGTAATACTAGAAACAATTCTCTTACCATTGTATCTGTTACAATTGGATTCACTTCCAGAGCAGGAACTGTCGAAATTTCACTAGTTGTTTCCTGAATATCATGCGAACAATAACAATCGCATATAACAGCAGGTGAATTGTAAGGAAAAACTCATGAGTTGTGATAGGCATTTGACGCGACAAAAGACAGTATGACAGTCACAATCAATAATACAATTCCCTTGTAATAAAAATCAACATTTCCGTCCTAGATGAAAGGTTTGATACAAACACGAAGGACTTCTGCTGGAAAACTAGTTCACCAAAAACGTCATATCAACTTCATTTCTGTAATATTGGGGGTGCCAGTCAAAAGTCCTCCAGCGTCAGAAGTGAAGGGCTAACTTAAACAAGAAAGCAATTTGTGTATTTAACAATCAAAGAAGTATAAGGTTCCCGTAATAATTACATATTAAAAGTACAAACATCTCCCTCTATTCAAACTTCATCTTCCTTGGATTTTTATAGACGCAAGCAATTATAACGCAATCCTGCTCCCTAGTTGAGAACAATCTATCGGCAAGTCATTTACGTGCACTTAAAGCAATACTTCAATCACATTAACATACGCATATGTTAATACTAAACGCAGTCAAGATACCAAAAATAAGAAAAGAGCATTTGCAGTTCAATAATACTGTGGAGATGTTTTCAATTGTGCCAATCATATCTTCAAGGAGTACGAGGTAATTAAGAAAGGCAATTTGATACATGACTTTATGCTTAACTATGGTTTCTTTTCTTACGTTTGGTCAAAAACTTTTGACGTCTTCAGTGAAATTAACATGGTATGCAAATGTAACGTTGTTAATAGTCTAGAAGAAGAATACATAGTATCATAAAAGCCTACAGATTGTAGTAAGGTGTTTGAGTAATTAACAAGCCATTAACAGGATGGTAAAAGTAGGGGTGCCAAAAGGGGACTTCCAAATAATGTGGACTATTAAAAAAGAAACAAAGGTGCGGTGTTTTGACTATTATTACGTGAAGGTGTGTGTTTGGCCACCAAGAGAATTTCATAAAGAAGCAAATCAAAAACAAAAATAGATAAAGATAACACACTGAAATCGTTGATGGAGTCATGACGACCTGAACAACTTAAATGCTCCACTATACTGGAGAAAGAGGGGTTAAACACAGCTCCTTCCCTGTAAAAGCAGAAATTCTCAAATGCTCTGAGGCTCGCACATGCAAGTGGCGCTTAGTTTGACCTATATAAGAAGCGTTGCAGCTCTTACAAGTAAACTGATAGACCACATGTGATCTCATGCATCTTGGGATTCTGTCCTTGAAGGGGAAAATGTCTTAATGTGACAAACTGGCCGTAAAACAAAAAGAACAGTGACTTGTGGAAAGCAACTGTGAAAAAGTCTATTAAGTTGACTACAGATACGAAAGCTATGTTGACCTGTGAACGGTAGCGAAAAGCACAAAACCAATTTGGAAGCAGTACTATATATACACTTAGTGGAGCGCACGTTAACGAGAAATGAATGCATGCGAAAATCTACGAGAATAGGGGCTAGCCGTTGGAACATAATAGTGCACGTAGTTTTTCTATTTCTAAATGAAAAATATGATAATTAAAATAAATATTAAAGTATCGTAATAACAGAGGATTAATTAGACCCTTTTTGTAAGAAGATGGCATGATGCTGTTAAAATTTGTAAAAAGTCCAGTGAAGGTGGGTGTACGGTAGACAGAAGTGTTAAAACCATTAGATGTGCGGTGTAGAAGGTTGTCCAGATAAGGTTGTTGGTAGTTGTTCTATTGTTCAAAAGTTATGTTATGTTTCTTTGTTTGGAGTTAAGCTAGGTTACAAATGGGATGACATTGTTTTTTGAACGGAAAAGAACAAAACAGTCATCCATCTACCGTTGGTAATATACAGGTTTAAAACTACAAGGGCAGTCATTCAGCCACTCTTCTTCTTTGGCGCAAGGAAAAATACTAGCCATGGTGGTACCACGAGGTGAGCCCATAGCAACACCATCTAACTGTTCAAACATTGCACCATTAAATAAAAAGTGCGAACCATTTACAGCGAACGACAATGAGTTAGAAAACTGGTGTTTGTCCAGACCTGAAATGTACCAGAATTAAAAAATAGCTTGGAAACTGTCATCTGAATAGTCTTATTAATAGGTTAGTGAAAAGGGACGTACCATCAAAACTTGTCAGGAAGACATTCTTGAAGTCTAAAGTAGAAGAGTTTAGTTCATTAAGAAAAGAAAAAGTGTCTGAAACTGTAAAACCGTTACAGCTGATGTCCTCTAAAATAGGAGCGAACATTTTTGCTAGATTGTACGAATTAGTACCAATGGCTGATATGATTGGACAGAGAGGAACTAGTTATGTTACATTCACATACCATGTTAATTTCTCTGAACATGTCAAAAGTTTTGACGAAAAGTAAGAAAATAAACCATAGTTAAGCATAAAGTCATGGCTCTTGCTTTAAGAATTATTAGCCTGGTAGTCATATTAGTATTAGTAGATTTATTAGTAGATTACGTTTTCCACCTGGCATATCTATTGCGACAAATTGAGACAGATATATCACAGCATATAAAGACTTACCTTAACACAATGGCACTCAACAAAACTCTCAGAGTCACCAACAGGAACAGAAATATTGTACATGACCTGTTGTTGACACAAAAATGAACTTAAAGTCTACACAAAAACATCACGCATAACATGAAGTAAGATGCCCTGAGTATACAGCTTCCAGTAATAAATCTTGCGTGCTCTAACATTCCTGCGTAACGATTAATGCTAGCCATACAGCAGCTGAAATTGAACAAGTCAAAGTATGTACTTTATTAACTATATATAACTGTGGTTGGTGCGTAGGTAGACCAACATTGCCTTTTGTGCAACAAGTGCAGTTCAAATTTGGGTGCAGGAGGCCGGCAAAAGACAATTGTTTTCACCTTCAGGGGCTTGCGCTTTAACTTTTGGTTTGACAGTCCTCAAGGGAAGGCAGAAGCCTCCAAATCGTGCGTAAACTATTTGTGCAGTGTTCAAATTGGAACACTGTAATATAGCTACAAAATATAATAAGCTGTTTTGCAAAGCTCAAAACTATGCACATAGCAATGAGACTCATTCATTGGGCTTTAATTCCTAACGGGGAATATAAAATAGTAGATTCAGAGGTTTGGAAGTTGCCTCAAATGTTGGAACGGAAGCATTTTTGGCCGGTTGGCCTTCCTGCTGCATTGAAGTAATCATGTTTCTTTTTTGAGCGGCGTTCGAACCCAGAGCACCCACATGGTATTCGTAATCATTGTGTGTACGTTTACCACTTGGCCACTTGGCACCAAAGGGGGGCTGATGTCTTCCCACAACGAAAGCAATTTGTGTGACTTGCTCTATTTCAAAATCAATATTTTCCTTCTCGGCTATTTATCATTAAGTTTTCCTTTGAAATATATTTTTAGTTTATCAGATCATCCCCAGATTCTAAAGACCCCCAAAGTATAACTTTAGATAAATTCTACAATTGTCGATGCAGTGGAAGCCATTCCGTTGGATGTTATCGTCAAGCGATTCACCACCTAGTTCTTTTAGATTTATTCCATCACTTCTCCCAACAGAATGTCTTGCAAGTTGCCATCCTAATGTATTTATGTCAACCCTACCTTGGCAGAGATGGCCTTGTCACCGATTTCCGTCGCCCGAAGGTAGAAAGATCGTTCAACCTATTCGCAATTAAAAACAGTTTGTCAGTGGCAGGTATCAAAAAGAAGAGAAATGTTCACTACCACATTACAAAATTTATAAAATAGATTACCAATGGATCTTAGGCAAGAAGTGAAAAAGAAATATGGAACTATTGCCGAGCACAAACGAAAAAACAATATTACGAGAAAAGTTAACGACTGGGTGAACAATGAAAAGCGTTAACAGAGACAAAGGACAAAATTCTTACGAAACTGTCCACAACAGATAGGCAAGATGTAAATAAGCATATACTCGGGAGACTGGGTCCCAGACTCATAACATTCAAAGGTAGCGAACAAAACCCATACTAGAGATTGCACTTGACCAGACGTGAAGCAAGCTTTACTGTAGCTTATGATCATAAATGTGATAAGCACAGTAAATGACGGTGATATTCATTTAAAAGGTTCCAAATACATATTCGGAACAACCTGTTGGGATAAAGTAAGCAAAGTTTTTCTTTAAAATGCAAAGTTGGAAACGAACGATTTTCTTTATTTGGAAAGTGGCATCCTAGCACAAAGAATACTAACTGGATACCTTGGACAGCACATTAGCAGGTATTTTAATTATCAACTTACTAGTCCTCCTGCGGGCAATGATTCAAATAGCATGTCTAAGGAAAGCTGAGAATCTTTACCAGGGGTCGGCTTATCCAAGTATAACTCAGCTAAAGCAAAGAGCAAAGCAGGTGATACAAATTATACAGTGTTTTAAAATTGCTGACCGTTTGTGAGTGAATGAATGGGATACAGTGAACAAGTAAGATGACCGGCATTGAATTTGGTAATCAAGATGAACGAGAAAAGGCACAGGATTGGCAGTAATTTCGGCAGCTTTCAGTGAAAAGTCACGTGAAGGGAACCACAAACCACAGTGTAAACATTTCAAAGCACATACCCAGCCATTACAATTCCTGTCTATTTCAAGGAATAAACTTACAAGCATACGTGTTATTGGTATCTTTGACACACTTGCCTTAAATGTTTTGATTAAACAAGAGGCACAAAACATCGTAACGCATGAATTCTGTAATAAAAGCATTGATTAGTAATAAAAAACCCGCCTGTTTTGAGAGTGTAAAATGAAGTGTACCTGATTGAACGTGTTCTTCTGATTCTTCAACAAACTGAACAACTCCCCTACACAAACGTAGAAAATAAAGCGTGAGAAATTAACAAAAAATAATTAAGAAACCAAATAGTATAGGTATACAGACACGTAGTTTTTATGCATAATATCCCGAGAAGGTGGGAGCGTCCGCATCAATTGCAAAGCTCCATCGAGGTGCCCACGAAAAATCTAAGTTGTAAGATACAGGTCCTCTCTGGCAATGTGAACACATTGCGTAGTTCCTGCCAACTGAAATATTGAGTGTTTGTGTCCGTTCTTGCCTATTGTGATACACATTAGATCCACAAGATCTGAATTCACACTTATGTACTTTTATCATTCAACCGTCCAGAAGATACTTTCTCAAATACATGTAACTTCCAAACCTGCAACATTAAGACCGTTAAGACCGCAAATGTTAAGAGGACGCGATCAGCATCCGCCCAAAGTGACTCAAAATGGGAAAAATCACTTCGAGCTACTACTCGGCACCGCTAAGAAAACGTAATTGCTTTATGAAAACATGAGACCTATAATTCACTACAGAACAACATTATAACTTAAGGGAATCCTTTCATAGGGCCCAATGTATACAACACATATTAAGTAGTGATACGTGTACGCATGGGGCAATAGCCTCAAGTACAAATGTAAAGTGAGTTCAGGTACATTATGACCTGAGCTATTCGATAAATTGGCAAAAGAAAATTTGGCAGAGCCTTGACGTGATCTAGATATTATCTTCGAAATTACATCATTAAGCCAGCTGAGCCAAAGTGAAATTTTAGTCTAAATTTGTCTAAAATTGGTGTTATAATGCAAATCAAATTTCATCTTGAAAGGAAAAATTACAACTACATTGCAGATGGGAAGGCTGTACTGAACAAAAAAAAGCATGGAGTACAAAGTCACCTTATTCCCGAAATTTCCTTTTGCTCTTTGTTTACCAATTCAAACGTCAACTTGTAATACTCATCCAAAAGAGAAGGAGGAGAATGCTTGATACCCAGGGACACCTGTGGCTCACGACGAATGATGCTTCAAGCACAAAAAAAAATTATTTTAAAAAATAATACCTTAAGGGCCAAAACCGCGTGGCCTATTCGTGTGCAACAGTCAACGTATGTCTAGCTACTATTAAGACCAGCGAAAAGCATAATAATCTCAAAAATATTTAATAAAATACAAAATCGTTACATTTAATACATTTTGATGAAGGGAAGGACCCATCCCAGAAATCTGGACTTTCAACGCCTTATTCATGCGACAGAACGGCCTTAGTCATGCGATGGAACGGCGTCATTCATGCGACAGAACGGCCTTAGTCATGCGACAGAACAGCTTTTTTCGTGCGACGGAACGGCTTTCTTCGTGCGACAAAACGGCTTTCTTCGTGCGACAGAACGGCTTTCTTCGTGCGACAAAACGGCTTTATTCATGCGACAAAACGGCCTTATTCATGCAACAGAACGGACTTACCCATGCGACAGAACGGCCTTGTCGGTTGTCAATTCGCCGATAGATAGCTTTCTTCTGCAAAGCGTCGGTAAAGTTACAAATTTTATAATTTCTTTGTTACATATTGGCCTTGTTCACAATGCTTATCATTAACCAGTCCTCAAAAAGCAAGCAAATTATACGACTTATCTAGAACTCTTAAGTAAGGGCATAACTGTAGCTGTGACTTACTCTACAACAGGTTGAACAAATGCTTTATCCCAGTTAATGCTGCCATCTTTATTGTAAATCAAATGTGCTTCCCTGTTGAGGCTTGTGTCAGCTGCAATATTGGTAAGCACATCTGATCCACCACCATTCCATGCAAAAACAATATTTGAATCAAAGTGCAAAGTCACTTGCTTTATCTGAAGTAAATGAAAAAGAAAGCAATGCTCACAAATGAATACATGTGCAAGCGAAAAAGTTTAACGATGCCAACCCTATCAACTAAAGATTAGGACACCGGGTTTCTTATGGTGAAAACTTGTTTCCCGAATGTGATCGCTATTCAGTTATGTAGTTTCTATTCGAAAAGCAGTCAAAACAAAGCGATTATTTGCTGCCAACCAAATGCACTTACTACTGGAATTATTTGGACTGGATGAGGAGTCGAACACATCGATTATTCTGATAGTATGACGATGAAGTGAATGGACTGGAATACAAAATTAACGACATTTGTATCTGTTTATTAGTTATGCTATTAATCGTTTGCGTGACCACATAGCTCAAGTTTTCCAGCAAGAACATCTAGACTGTTACTTTACCTAACTTTTCACTGTTTGAAGTAACACCTAAAGCAAGCCCTTATTCTCTAAAAAACCTAATATACCGTGAAAATTGGACCAATTATCCGAAATAGGTAAATATTTGATCTGAACAGCCCTAATGAGCACTGAAGTCGAGTCTTAATGATTGCCTTCCACAACGTTTTAGCTCAGCTCGGGAGGTGCCATGTTTGCAGTCACGTAACTATTGTTGGAAGCGCAGGTGGTTGATCATGATAAATATACTTCAGCCCTCTTCATTCCACTCGATTTCTAATGTTGAGAGCTCCACTGCTTTAAAATTCACCTTGAAATTTGCGACAATGCCTCAAAAACGTGCTTAAAAGTCTTTTTAATCTGATACTCTTTCTATTATGAATCGTCAGAAACGAAAGTGTGGATATACAGCGACCTTTTTATAAGAAACATGGATCGGAACTAGCTAATCACAAACAACAAAGAAAAAAGACAGAGAGAAAACGAATAAACAAACCATTATTAGAATAGTCAAAAGAAACCAAGCAAACTCTTTCTGCCTATAGAGTACTGAATTTCTTGTTTTAATGTAGACAGACTCCAAAACACTTATACGTCCTTACACATTTTGGCCAGTTTGAATTTTCTAGTAAATGTTGGCCTATGCCAGAATCACATGTTTTCGCTTCCACATTAGTGTTGCAAGCGCCAGATGGCTGTTCTCTAGGACAAATTGATGCTTGGCGTACACTTGCTGGAAGATGTTGTTAGTTCTTGTAAGCAAATCATTGGGATGTGCGACCTACATACGCAGTTTCATAGAAATTCTCGTTTTTAAGGAGAATAGAATTTCTTTTTCCCAGTTACGAGTGTTATTTAGATTTTGAACAAATACAAAACTCTCCACGGACAAGTGTTCCGATGAGGTTAATTCTCCTCTTCATGGGCCAAAAGAATCCCAGCGAATGTACTGGCCAGTAAAAGTTGCTTTACATGTTTTACTATAAATTTTCAATACTTCAACCATCCAGAACAATCCCACTTCCACATCAGTAGCCACGCTACCTACACCCATGTTATAGACCATGTTGTAAAACGTGCCCTTTCACATATACTGCATTATCCATCACAGGACTCAAGAGCATTGTTTACATTCACCAAAACTATCTATGTACTATGACGAACTAAGTGTACTTTATTAAGTACACTACACTTGATGTTTTGTACGTAGGTGAAATGAAGCGCCCATTTTCTGAGTGCTTCCAGGAAAAACCTCGGCGACATACGCCACCATCGTGATATACCCATAGCATCGCATTTTTGTCAGACAAACCACGATATCGCAATCGAACTTAAATGCACTGCCGTCGTCACAACACTAGAGACCACTACCATAAACTCACTAGTGACAAATGCCTTATTCACACTTAAGAGACCCTTTACCCTCACGGACTAAACTTAGACTTTGACTTCCATTAACTACCATATACCCGTTTCCTTTCTCTATGATTTCTAACTTTCTAACTTTCTTAACTATCCACAAACATATTTTCTTTACACCAATTCTTCCTTCTTTATGTGTCTTTCTACGGATCTACTATTGCCTCTGTTGTTGTCCTTTCTCCCTGTTCTAATTGTTTCTCCTATACTGCCTTGGTCCCAGTCCTCCTCCTGACTCTCTCCCTATATATCATCCATTGTATACGAGTTCCTCATTCCGTTGCATGACTAAAGCCTTGTAGGTACAAAATTCGCAGATGAATCGTTATCTTCTACAAAAGGGCGGTAAAGTTACAAATTCATTTTACTCATAGAAAGCCACTTAGCCAATTTAAGATGAACAGATCTAATGATAGATAAAATAGGCCTAAGTGGAGTGTTATTCTTATGTGTCTTAGGTAAAAAATACATAAATGGACGTTGAGAACCTGTGGGATGAATCTGATCATAAGTTTCACGACTTAACTCAGTTTGAAATTTTTAATAGCCTACGTTGTAATCTAGCTTCGATTTTTGTGGTATTGTCATGGTTATGAAGAAAGTATTTTTTAGCACAATGTCGCAAATTTTCGAGGCGTTTTCCAAGTTTTGTACCACAAAAAGACTGTTCGAATGCTTCAAAATTGTACGTACATGAGTACAATAGAGCAAGGAAAAAATAAATATAACTTCGTAAGTTACATTTAAAATGATCTGGAACCGTAAGTAAAATACACCGTGCGAATTTAATTTAACTCAAAATATCTATGTTCATTAAAGCCCATCTAATGTACAGCAAAAATGCAGCACAAAACAATACATGGGCGTTATCTACAGACATGAAGAATAACAGGATCACATTGCATCATGGGCTAGATAAAGCCACATCCTCAGGCCATCTGTTTTGAAAACCAGAAATAAGAATAAAAAATGAATAAATGTGGTTCAACTTACCTCAATCCTCCTGTTAACATCCACCGGCAATGCTACAAAGCTGAATTGATGGAGCTTAACAACTTTTGGCTCCAGTAATAGGGTGTTATCGTTCGGATCATCACTAGCCGACACACTTTGGTTGTATACCTGAGCACAGGAAGGAAAAAGATGAGCCAGCAGTGGGATTTGTTTCGAGTCAACAAGAAATGGCGTGCCTGCGTTAAGGTGCCTACTCATTACATGATGATCTGCTACAAAAAGCATGATGGAAGATATTAATTCTTATTCACGTATAAGTTTGGCTGTTCAAAAGGGCAGTAAAGTTACAAAAAAATTTCTATTTTACGTTTAAAAGAAGACTTAAGAGCTAGTGTCCATAAACAGATATCAGTGCACAATGTACAGCTAATAAATTGCATCTGCAGCGGCGATCATCCAGATGCCAAAAGTACAGGTGTTGAAAAGGCTGCCCAACGGCAGGTTTACATCCAGAATCAAATATTTGAAGGTAGGGACCCTCTAGACGTGACAGTAGTGAAATACTCAGTCTATAAGAAACATCAGCAACGTTACAGTCATATGTAACATATGTTGCAATTTAACGAAAATACTCTAACAAGTGCCGTGATATAAAATCAAGACAATTCCCAGTCAAACGAAGAGGTTTACGTTACCTGGTTCCCAAAGATAACTGCCAGCTTCGAAAAACGTACCGGAAATACTCCGGTGGTCCTGCCGGTGTTAGAAAAAATAGTTATCAAAATCGTACTATTACAGCCAAACATGCACATACGTTGTATTACAAACAAAAATCCTCTATAATGTTTCCTTCGCCGGGAATATTTTTCCAGTGCAATATGTCTTAAAGAATAAAAAGATCTCTTGCTTCCTTGAAAATCTATAACCTCGCAGCACCTGCCTTACCAATAAGGGGAATAAATGGAGGACAGCTTTGCACACCCTCACCTAGAGAAATTGGTTAGAAGCAAAGCCACGGTAGACAAATTTGCTCTACTGCCGGAAAATAGTGCATGTACTTAAAAATAAGAGAAAAATTCCTAATTAGCAAAACATTGGCCATCTGTACACTGCTAAGAGTTTTCAATAAACAACAGCAATGATAATGACCTGCTCAGAAATTTTCCTTTCAAATTGAAATTCGGCTATTTGATAGTGAAAACAGCCTCCAACTGTCTATTACTTTATTTTTAACTGTTGTTTATTTACACTAACACGCAGGCAACAACATTGGGTTAAACAAACATCGGACATTTCGAACGAATTTTCTGACTGCTTCGCACTCCAGATAACAATATGCCATTAAAATACTTTCAAAATGCGAAAGATTAAATAGCGAATCAGAGGATGTCAGTTACCTTAAAAATACCTTGAGTGAAACAACTTCATCAGCATGTACACATTCTTTGTCAAACGCAGCCTTGCATTCAACTACAATTGAATAAAACGTAAGCTAAATTATCCCTTATCCAGTTACCAGTAAGACAAGAAGGAACAACAGTAGAGTGACAAAGGAGCAAGGTAGTCTTATATCAACTCTTAGATTCAAGCTACTATCAACTAAAATAAATCAAACTGTCTTTGCACTGTGCCAGCATTTTTCAACTCCAGTGCTACTATACACGTGTTAAGTATTCTCATATACAAAAGCAAATCTTGTGAGTGTTTCACGTAACTTCTTGCAGTGTGTTATTCCAGAAAAACCGACTGGTGTAAGATCCAGTGAAGTTATTCTCAGTTAAATACTATAAAACGAGACAAAGAATAGCCTCCTCACTTATTGTAGCACTTTGTGAACCAAAGATCAAGATTCTAAGGGCCTTATCATATGAGCCCGGTTGACCAGGCCGGCCCAGTTTGCCGGGCTATAATCAGCTCGCTATCATATGAAGTTTTCCAGCCCGGTTTCACGGGCTGAAGAAAGTCACGTATACTCTTGACCGTGAGAAGAAGCGCGTGCGCACTTCCATTATCTTCAGCCCGTTTTCCGGGCTGGAGCTATCACATGGAAAAAGTTTAGCTCGTTTAACAAGGATCCCGCTTGGCATAAGTGAGATCTCGGTTAGCCGGGCCAGCCTGGTTCTTATGTGATAGCGAGCTGCGTTTTATGAGAGTTTGTCAATCAAAGTGGGATCTCGGCAAAACCGGACTCACATGACAAGGCTCTAGGTACTGCAGTAAGTACGGAAGGCTTTTAACGAAGAAAAACTGGCTCTTACCAAAACAGGCTAAGTTTTCCACTTCGATAGAGATAATTTCATTTTTTGTTGCCACAGTGGTTTGCCACAACTCCTTAGCGGACACCACTGAATGAACATCGCATCCATGTTCAACATCCGGTACGTTTCCCTAGAAAAAAATTTGAGTCATATAATAAAACAACTTGCATTTAAATTGCGAAGTTCACTTCGACATCACACATACACACCATTAGTGTTCTAGTGGACATGAGCCTAGTGATCGACAGGTCGATAGATCACAACTCGATACGACAAAGGCTTAATCCAAGATGACTGACGCAATTTTCAATAGCATTTCATAAGCTGTGTTCATGTTCACGTACGAACGTGATAAAGGCTTGAAGTACATAATCAATGTATTTAATCATCAGGAGTTCTCAACAAGAATCTAAATTACACTAGAAGCAGTCGAAGAGCACAGGCTTCCACTAAATAGCTTATTACCTAAAAATGTTTTGATTTACAATGAAAAAATAGTTGGTATATATTCTACCTAAGTTATTCAACATACGACGTCTTCGCAAATGTGTGGGCGGGAAATATGTATATAAATATATCTGATTCCTCGGTGTCTTGGCTATATTTTCTTTGCTTTTCCTGGTATGTCTATACCTCAACTTGTTTCCCCGCATTGCTCAAAACTGCAAAGATCCAGTATTCTTTCTTGCTCTGAACCATAGTATCCGGAATATTATAAGAATCCGGATCAAACATTGACATCCTGTGAACGTATCGGGAACTAATCCTGTACATTGTACCCATTAACCAAACCATTTATTGTGGACTTCTGAGTACAGATGTCGAAAACAGCCCTATCTCTCAATAATAAAGAATTGCTTAAATAATTCCCGAATTCTGGATTACTCCCAAAGTCTAACAATTTGTCCGGAGACCCATTTTAGCGTGAACTTAAAATTACATTACAATTCGTCCATAACATTTTGAGTTACGCTGACAGATAGAAAAAAGTAGCATCACTCAGTTGATAACCAAGCACGCCCTAACACATATGTAACTACACATATATAACTACCACATACCTCGATTACTTGCATCATATTCACTTGAATTCTGTTCCTTTCATCAACAGGCAAAAGAGAATCTGTATTTATAGTTAAAGGACATGTCGTGACGTAAGCATTTTAAACAAATAATAGTCCTCTCACAATCTGTGAATCAAAGGAACCTCGGAGGTATGTTACGGAGAATAGTACAATTATTACTATTGTCCAACAAAAGTCAAAAACAATAGTCCTAATCCAAACTACTGTTTCCGATCTGTCGGTAACGCCGTCCTACGATCCCCTAACCAATCATATCTTGCTATTTATCATATTGATCTAACTACACCCACTTTCTTTGCCTGTTGTGAAGAGCAGGAAGGGAGGAGATATAAATAAAGTCGAGGTCTTACCAGAACACACCTTTTCTCCAGACATACCATAATGGTACACTCCGTGACCAAAATCTAATGTAATCCTGTCTAATGCTCTTGTTACGATCAGTTAAGATTATGGCGGTACGTTAGTAATATTATCATAACGACGGTCAGAATGAGGGCTAGGTAACTATGTACTACGTTACTCTGATCAAAGATACAGCAACTGCATAGCTCTGAAGCAACGGAGACATAGTCATTGACTGACGCTGTTAAGTAGGCACACCTTTGGAGAAAAGCGAAAAACAAAATCATCAATTGTAATGAACAAGAATAATGTAAAAAAGAGATATATATCACATATGCAGGCCATTTCGTAGAGAAAGTACAACGAGTGTGGGTGGATTGCCCCCGCTGCTTAGGTCACAAAAGCTCTCGCTCGTCCAACAATATTTATTAAAGGAAGTCCTCTAGGGCTGAAGGGAGGTTATCTTCCGACGATCGTTTTTGCTAGGGAGGTCACTAGCCCGCATAAACAATTCGCCGAGGACGATGGCGGTGGTGAAGGCGATGGCATCGCCTGCGTGAAACGAAAAGGTCTGCATATGAATTGATCACTCTGAGCGTTAAACACTTTCAATGTGCGGCGAATCTAAACAGAAAAATGGCACAGTCTGATGCTACTTTAGATGTCAAATACAAGAAGGCGTTGGAAAGTGCACTGAACTGCACAAAAATACAGTGAGGAACTGCACTAATAATTTCTCCATGCAATGTTACTTTTATAATTTCCCTAAAGTCAAATTTAGTACGGACGTGAGTCGGCCATCTTTGTGATGCTACTTCAAACAAGCTTAAACCATAGAAATAATAGGCTAGAATGAGCGCTCGGTCAAAAACTCGGGCCAACTTTTAAAATCCAAGACGGTAGCAACGGCAAGGAAAAAAACGCGCGAAAATTTGAATGGTGTAAACATCCAAAGTAAGAGTGAGTTACTGCTTCACGAATACGGAAGTGCTCAGTGTACTGTTGCCTCAAGAATATAGAAGTACTCTATAGAAGTGTTTAGTCAAGAGTTAGTAACTTACAAGTTATTTAAATTAAATATGCCTACATCTTGCTCAGCATTCAACTGTACCAGTCGATGGCAAAAACTTGAGAGCAATGTCGGTCCTGAAGGAACGTCCCGTCTGTCATTTTACAAGTAAGTGAAAGTATAATTGAGACTACGAGGTCGCAAACTTGTTTACAACTGTCAGTACTAAATTTTATATCTTTTTATAACCTCTAAACATCCTTTTACTTTAGAAACTCAGGCTAATGAATACTGAATAT